>JAQLOL010000012.1:23765192-23784670 GCA_029783665.1 Naso thynnoides | reverse complement strand
AAACACTTGAAAATCTTACACATCTGATAACATAAATTGGCTGCATTTAAATTGCATTTTAACAGGTATTATTTGAATGTATGTGTTAGTCGGAACAAAGGGAAAAGGGCAATTTTGATGTAAATGTGTCTGCTTCTCTGAGCTTTCTCTCTCTTTTCTCTGTCAAACTCCGTCATTGCACACACGCACACAAAAGCACACCCACACCCACACACATTACCTTCCCTACCTTCTTTTTAGTATCCTCCTCTCTCCCTACCTTATCTTCCATCTTTCTCTCTCACACAATTTGTCCCTGCCTCTTTTTTATTAACTCCCTCGCCCTCTGCACTCAAATCCACCCTCCTTTCTCTTTCCTTCCTCTCTTCCTCCTCTCATCCCTCTCTCTCCCTGTCTGTTTGACTGGCTCTCTCCGGGGGTTGGATGTGTCTCTGTGGCCCTCTGCAGATCTGGAAAGGACATCCTCTCAGTTTAATTCAAGTCAACCCCGGTCTCCTGGTGTTCTAAGACACAGCATGTGTGACAGTTCTACAGAGATAGCCAGAAGGAAGAGACAAGTCTCATCTGCATATATCTATCAGTGTGTGCCTGTGTGTGTGTGCATTTGTGGAGTATGGGTGTGTTTTAGCTCGGCATCTTTCAGCATTTCCCTGCAGACTGAAAGAGTTAATTTCACCCTGGCAGCGATTATGGACGTCTATAAATCTATGATGAGAGGCTGCTACGTTGATTAGTCAGTGCTAATTCAGCTCACACCAATTAAAGAGGTTCAGAGTGCTATCTCAAATTATTACATACCATATGCTATCTGCTCTAAGCCTGGTGGAAGGACTGTAAATAACACTGAACACTGTGATCGTGACATTATGGAGCTGTGCCTTTTCTCATATGTCGCAGCCACACATGAGCAAACAGTGTGCCTGGAAGCCACCTACAGTGAGGTTACAGTGAGTGTTTAAGAGAATTTCATGCAAGAACATAATGTAGACTGGTGCAATAGAGCTGCAAAAGATGAAGCACAAGTAAACAACATGACAAACTGTGCTGCACCTATTATCATCTAATAGGCACAGTGCAAGGGCAGGTTTAAGTTATGTGCACTGTGGGCACATGTACATGTGGCCCACTTTTAAATCTGGCAAACCAAAACACAAGTCTATCCGTGTTAAATATGAGGAAGAAGGTATGCTACAGCCAACTTTAATCATGGTCAATCAAAAAAGCTCCTTTAATCCCCCTTTAAACCACAGTGGAGCAGCCTATTGTCAATTTTGTAAAGAATGATGAAAATGTTTATACAATCATTCTACATCCTTTAAACCAACAATGCATCTACTTACACTGCACATACGCGGCACATATTTAACATATATTGATGACCATATTGTACTTACAGACTTCTTCTCTTGCATTTTGTTTATTATATGTTTATTGCCTATATTTCTATTTTTAGTCTTATATATGGGGGGGATCACTGACATATTTCTAATTCTGATGAAAATTCCTCCACAGTGCTCATTACAGAGTCAGAAGAATGTGTTCACATTTAATGTTGCACACAGAGTGTTTGCATGCTGACTTTTGCTAATAAGCATCAAACACAAAGTTTAGCTGAGACTGATGGATGTAATGAGTTTTTTTTTTCCTGATATTCAGTTACAAATAAAAATACTGGATTCTGGACATTTCAACTTTGACCTGATGATGTTGCTAGATAAAAAGTTAGGGGATAACTACATGGGGGGGAGGGGGGGGTAACCATGAATGCTAGAACATGCTGCCAGCATCGCTCATATTGCCTCCTGTTTGTTAGAGCACATCTGAAAACTAAATCCATGTTTTGTCTTTTTACCAGAAGTATAATTTTAATTTCAATGTGCTTGGAACAGGAAATCCAATAGTAGACATATCTTTCTAAAATAAGTATCTATCTAAATATCAGGCATGCAAGCTTAATATCTTGAGCAATGCAAAACATTGCTATCAAGCACTGCTGTGATACCGGGGCACTGTGGTTTACGTAAGTCCTATAGATCTTATGCTAACCTGACTTATTTTAGCCGTGTTTGTTGGCACTGGGCAAAAGCCGATATGAGAGGATGAGATAAAGATTAATCTCACTATTGGCTTCCCAGTAAGAAATAAGTATATTTTCTTTGGTAATAAGGAGACAAGAGAGCCCAACATTCTCTCACTGTTTACCTCCTGCATCTCACTATCTCATCATTTGCTGCCTCCACACCTTAAGATTATTTCCTCGGCTTTGTCATCAACAGCATGAGCTCTTGAGTTCTCACACCTCCCCCCTTGCGTGTCTTCCTCACCTTCATACCTTTTCCCTCATGCACCTCTGCAAGTGCCCACAAATTTATCAACCTTAATAATATCAGAGGCCACAAGGATCTTAGATAGCAGAGGAAAATGGATCTGTCAGATCATTTTGCTTCTGTCGTCCACCTAATTCCTCCACTGGATTTCCTCGTGAAAATGTAACATCTTTCTGACAAGAAGCAAGACAGAGAGCAGGAAGACAGCCATGATGGAGTGAGACAGAGAGTAAGAAAGACAGTGAGTGGTAGCACTATCACCTACATCCTCCTTTTACATTTTACCAAGTCCTTTGATGTTTAGAGAGGTTTTAAATTTAGCTGCCTTGTAAAAGAAAATAAATAAATAAAGCAGCCTTGTGTTTTTTTAATGTGGCATATGCAATGAGTTACATTGAAGAGACAGAACAAAGCAAGCTTGTCAAGGTCAGTCTGGATGCCTGTTTATTATTATTTGTTTAAGAAACATCCCTGGATAGAAATACACAGCTCGTTATTAAGAAATTAATATCTCCTATTCATTCTCGGATGACATATTCTGGCAATGAACTTATGAACATGGGCAGTGTCGTCCTGGTCAATTGTAATAAAATGTGTTCACCCACAACAATGAGAAGAATAGCATACTCACAAGCTTCCTCTGCCCGTCTACAGCACGCGCAGGCCCCTCCTCCAGTGTATTCCTTTCTTATTCGAGACTGTGTTGTCAGATACGGCCACAACTCTTCGTCTAAAACCTGCCTTAATTGGTACTGTATGGAGAGCAGAGATGTGTGCAGCTATAGGTATTGCGATGCAGTGAAAGTCGTGTCACCAGTGACATCTAAACTCTCCCAACAGTTTCTCGTCCTCAAGGCTGTTCCCTGGAGAAACAAGAGCACAAGAGATGTGGGTAAGAATGGGCCTCCTCTTCCTAATACAATGAGGGGCATTGAAGAAAGGGAATGAGCAGGATGGCAGCTGGGAGGAGACGCTCGCCGTACTATAACAGCTACAGGGTCATTCTCAATGCCTCAGTAACGGGATTTCTGTTTGCATTTGAACAGCTGTCAGGAGGAATAATCATTGCGTGTGTGTCTGTTCCTTTGAGGATGCTGATGAGGTGTGGCATACTGCTTGAAAGACAGGAAATTGATGATATCTTTGTTTTGGACTTCACAGGGTGCACCTTTTAGGACAATATTCATGTAGCCGGGTTTAGCTTGATTGCTGGATAGTCACTTTTTATTTTTTTACATTTTTGTCATACAGTATGATAGAGACCAACTGATATATCAATTTTCCAATGTTATAAGCCAACACTGACCAATAGCAGATATATCAATATCAGCTTTTAAGTTTCCCAATATGCTGCAATAATGAAACTGTTGACTGTCCAAAGGAAAAAAAAATGCTTGGACTACTGATTTAAAATGGTGTAATTATGTAGTTTGTCCAACACAGGGTGGTCTGTTATTTGATAACAATTTGCTGTGTTATTTAATAACAACAACAACAACAACAACAACAACAACAACAACAACAACAATAATAATAATAATAATAATAATAATAATAATAATAATAAAAATAAAAACAAAAATTTCAATGCAGCAGATTCATCTTAAAACAACAACATCTCATTGAGATTATTTATCTGCTTGTGGGTTGATAAGCAGAAAGGGACACAAAACTGAGTCAGGGGCCCTGAATCGTGGAGCCTTTGGGGGTCCGCGGCCCCTCAGTGTGGGAAGTGATCCAGCCCGCCGCTGTGAGTGAACCGAACCGTGCAGGTTTCAGCCCGGCCAGCAGGTGTCGCTGCGGGCTATGGAGAGGAGACGGGGAGAGGAGACGGGGCCTGGCCTGGGAATTTGGTGTTCGCTTCCCATTCTTCCTAAGCAGACAGACACACAACATGGCGGACTAGAATAGTCGTCCGACGCGCCCGGATACAGCGGATAAACCGTAGGATTTAACATCCAGGAAGGCGAAGAAAGTACACTCCGAAGGGACGATACGTTAGGGCGATTGTAGGTTTTTTGGGGGGAGTGCCGCCCTGGCCTGGATTTAGCAGATAAACTGACCGCGAAGTGTTGGCTGTGTGTCCCAGATCTCGCTTCCCTCCTCTGCTATCACCCAGGTCCCCCCACCCCGCTCACACTCTCGGTTCCTGGGGTGTGGAGACGGGGGCCGGGGTTGAAAAACGTGGAAGTGGAAGACAGCATAAATTCCTGCCTGGCTTGTGAACCCTTTGCCGGGTTTTGTCTGGGCGCTACAGGAGTTGCGGTGAGTTTTCTTGCTTTTTGTTGCGCAGAGCGCGATTCACACTTGTTACAACGCCGCTGTAGCAGCATGTTTCCTCTCGCTGTAACATTGTGTCACCCGCAAAACAAGACATTTCTCCCCCACATTCACTCTCCCAGACTACATAACACGATGCCTGGAACACAGCGGAGTTAATCGCGGGTTTAACACAGAGCAGGGGTATGTTTAATAGCAAATCTCCTTGTAAACCGTTGAACATTTCACAAGTGGCCCGGAGGCAGGGAGGGAATTTTTTTTTTTTTTTTTCGGCGAAGGGGGCTCGCGAGAGAAGGGGGCTTAAAGATGAGTGCGACAACATTTTAGAAGTCCGAGGCTGTAACTCAGCCTGTTGTGCCAACACGGATGCTACCGCGCTGGCAGGGGAACAAAGAGGGGTCCAGGTCGGTGCTGCCTCACTGGAAAGTACACTTTATTGATCAACGCTTTGTTATTACACGTTCAGAGAGGGTGGGGAGCTGGCTGGCTGGCTGGCTGGCTGGGTGGGTGGAGGAGCAGCAGCCGGAGTGGAGGGGGCTTCACGCAACCCAACACAGGAATTAGGTCGCCCAAACATTAACATGTATGGTCTGTCAAATCACAGCGGCTGCTTTGTGTTTCTTCTTCTGCTCACTGACAGTCTCCGGAGTGAGCAGTCGCCTCCACAACCTCTCCAAGTGTTTTTGTAATGATTAATAAATCTCCTCTCCTCCTGAATGTTGGGTGTAACCGAACATACCGTTTCAATCTTGAGGCTGTTGAAGTTTTCATGCATTACTTTCTACATTCACTCGGGCTGCCACTTATGACTCCCAGGATCATCTGAACGTGGGTAATGCCTTAAAAAGCTGGTTTGAAAAATGAGAAATGCTGTTTATCGGGTAATGAAAACGATTGCGTGCAACAGAAAGCGTTCTGCTGCAAGAATAGTTTGAATACTTCAGAGTCGGCGCAGGAGCAAGCATCATCCAGGCACAGCCGGGATTTTTTTTTATTTTGAAGGAGCCTTTTGTTTTATGTCCGCTTGAGGTTGATTCATCGCAACTGGACCAGTTCATCACCAGACCTCTCCACAGCGCTCTCTCCCCTTCTCTGGGGTCGTGGCCTCACGTTTGGGCCATCCAAGCGCAGAAGTGATGCTGCACCCACTGCACCTCTCACACCAGCAGGCCTACCTTGACCTCTGCCTGTCAGGCCCGGACACGTCCACCTCCGTCCCAACACGCTGTCACACAGACTCTGCTTGTCAGTCAGCCCCATCAAGGAAAAACAAACTGGCCTGCCTAAAGGCAAAAAAAGAGGCAGGGCTGTTATCTTGCACGCTCTGTCCATATCTTGTCCAACCTATTTTAGGAAAAAGGAGTTATTTCCGTCTTGGGATCCTGAAAGGGCTTCATCTGAGGAGCCTGAGTGATCCTCGCACCACACTTTCCGTGATTGGCCTAGTTTCTAAAAATAAGAACACAGTATAACTTGAAAAAAAAACTTAGTGTGAAGTTTCGCTGGGTGGATCTTTGAAATGGCCGTGTTGTGAAATTTCACAATTTCAGGGTTCTGACACAATATTATGAGTTGTCTCTCTGGGTGGGGCTGGCGGTATATTTTTGTTTCCACCTGTGGGCCTACGTATTTTACTGTGGAAGAGTACTGTAATTCTGCCTCAAACAGGATAAACACAACTACTTTTAGAGGATTATGAAGCCTTGCACAGCCTGATTTTAGCCACATGGGATATGTCATTCAGCCTTGATGGCATTTATTGTGCAATACAGGAAATGAACCTGTCTGATGACTAACAGTTCTTGAATCAAATATCTTATCTGGCTGGGACGAATCATTCAGCCCTGTTCTGTCCTCCTGTAGATGTGGTGAAGAAAGTTATGTAATCCCCTCATCTTATTGAGTAAATCTTTGTTGTAACATCCTCCTGATGTGGAATGAGAGACGTTTCTGGTTCACAACAGCTCTGATTGATTTGTTGAACGGTTCGTCTCTCTTCATTGGACTTCAGAAATCAGGTGGAATCAAGCGTCTTGTTATCGTGCGAGCTCAACTGTGATCCAGGTCAGTCAAAGTCAGGCTGTTACTTCCTTTATCTTTGATTGGATTTTTTTTAATGCTGTGCTAATTTGTTGTTTACATGAGGTGGAATATTGGATGTTAATGTTGGCGTTTAAGAGCTGAGTTTGGTCCAAGTAGTATAATAACACTCGTAAAGCGTTAAGGATTATACTCGGCTTAGCCTTTATACCTTTAAACAAGCTTTATAAATTCTTGTTAAGTATGTTTTAGCAATGGAGACAGTTGTATTTAAGAGGAAGTTGAGTTTTTTGCACATGAAGCGTTGTAGTCAGGATTTTTCCGATCATATACAATGTTAAACTTCACTTTTATGATGAACGATGTGGTGCTGAGAGCCGGAGCTCATTGCTGACGTCACCGCTAGCTTCCACAATGATTTCAAATGGCCATTTCCAGAAACCTTAAAAAAAACACACACGCTCCTTTACAAAGCCGACAAATGCATCAAGCGGTCAGCAGTGTATGCTGATGTTCTGATACAAAAAACGTTGAATAGTATGCTTTGCATTGACTTTTACTCATGGAAGTTTTTCAGCCGGCCACCTCAGTCATTTGTAAACTTCCGCTCGATTTTTCATAACGGGAGACTGAAGGCTACCGTAGAAGAAGGAACTCTTCCACATCCATTTTGCCAAAAGTGTAAAGTTAGGCTAACGGTACTTTTGCACAACATTGCTAGTGATCAACAGAAAACTTTCCTAAACAATCCATCTTCCAGTTTCCAGCAGGGGAGGGATTTACTAAACATCAAGGCAGTGTCTATACGACTCAATGGACTTTATAAAGGGATAAATAAAACTTGGCACAAAGCATACTATGCAACAAATTTTATACCAGAACATCAGCAATAACTGTGTTTGCAGTTATTCTGACCACTTGGTAAGTTTATCGCCTTTGAAAACGAGCGTTTGTTGTGTTTTTTGAAGGATTTTAGAAATGCCCGTTTAAATTTGTCGCGGAGGCTAGCGGAGCATCAGTAATGAGCTCCAGCTCTCAGCACTGTATCGTTCATCATAAAAGTGATGTGGACCGTTGTATATGATCGGAAAAATCCTGATAATAAGGCTTCATGTGCAAAAAAACAAACTTCTCCTTAAATGTGGCCACCATTCACTGTTTTGCAGGCTTAGAGTCCATATTTTCTTGTTTTCTTGATAAAAGCAGAAATTATGAGCAAAATGACTCATTCAGTCATATTGTGTTGTGGTCTTTTAGTCAGTTTTTTTTCCTCCTTGAGAAAATCTTTGAAGTGTTTTTATAAACAATGCCCTCACAGTCAAGGTCAAATTCGAGCCTGATCCGAATCCGGTTGAGAGTCGTAGTTATAAATATTGATATTTGCCCTTGGCATCGGCCTTCGAACAAGATCTCTCTTGCCTGGCTGTGAAAAAACGTACAAGAAACATATTAATAGTCTTTGAACGCACCACAGAAAGTTTGATGTGGGAAGAAAAGAGTGTTTGGAGAGCCGCTGTCATGACACTGCTGTGAAGATAAGCCTTAAATGATTTTCTCTTCATCTTGGATGGGCTGCTTATCTCTCAGAGGAAGAGGAGGGGACGAGTGCAGCAGGATGGTCACTTCAGATATGGGATCCTTCACTTTGGGCTCCCATTGTTACAAAGCCTAAATAACCCAAGTGAGATTGAAAGTAGTGCGGGGAAGCTGGGCAGCACCACCTGACTGTTTGCTGCAGCCAGTTACTGCTGGATATCATTTGAAATATTTAGTTACTACCCGTGGTGGAATGTAACTGTATACATTTTCAAATTTGAGTCATATTAAGTAAGTATTTTAATATGATGCCACTTCATACTTACGCTTTACTCATTTTAGAATGACAGTATTTTACATTTTTCTCTTTATTTGTCAGGAATCTGTTTTCTTTGCAAATTCAAGACATGAATTAAACACATCTATAGCCCTTATAAAATATGAGGCGTTGCTATAGTTTGAACAAACTGAACTTAAACGTAGGTCTACCACAACAATTACAGCGCTAACATGCCTCTTGCTCATTTATTAAACGGTAATAATCATATGGTCTTCAATATTGCTGTTCACTTATCTGATACCTTAATGTATTTATTAGGAATGGGACACTGCTAATTCCCAGCAGCATCTTGTATACATGTATGCAACTTTAAAGTTTTTTTATTGCACAAATACCTAAATCTAAGAATAGCAAATGATTGCAGGAGCCTGCCGCTTACTTCCGAGGTAGCACCAGTCCGAGAGTGAGAAAGGAAAACTGCAATCGTGACTAAGCGTAACGTTAATTAAACTGTAATACATTACCTCGTCCATGAACATTTCTGTCTGCAATGGTGGCTGTGTTTACAATGAAATAAACAAATCTCATGATCTCAAGTTACTACCACCCTTGCATCATCAAGCTACATAATTTTTAGATTAGATTACAGATGTTAGAGCTTTATTGTCTTTGTTCAAGACAACTACAAAACTTTCTTTCTGCACAGCACACGTATATGATTGAGAGACATCTAGCAGCAGAAATTACATATTGTGTGTTTTGGTAACAATGTTTTACTGTAGTCTCGCTACAGTGATTAGAATTAATCCTTCCTCGGTGGATGTTATTGCCAACTTTATACCTGTGTGTTCAGTGCAAATACCAATATTATTTTTATATCCTTTGCATTTACTCTGCTTAAAAGGCAAACTTCATAACCATTAAATGTGCACTTAACACCAGCAGCTCTATAGTTCTAAAATAATTAAAATAGGAATTTCAGTCAGAACTCTAAAGAAAAAGTAATACCTGTCCCACACTAAAAGGTTTTTAAAATCTCAACAGATTTTGAAAATGTGAGAGATCCCACACGTGATGACAAAAGAAATCATAGATTTAACAGTTTTGTTCCTATACAGTGTGTTTAGAGCAACAATATGACCAAAACATTGCACAATAACAGATTACATTCACAAACAAGCAGAGGCCGAACTCTTAACACTGGAAATCCCGCAGAATCTCTCGCGGACAAACACAACTTTAGAGTAAACAAACATGGCAGTGAAAGTGCAGAAAGAATTAGCAGTTGTAGATTTTCGACTTCTGACTGAAAATTCACAATCACAAGGGAAAAAGGTATGGATGAAATCGTGGAGACGGCGTGGACGTGGGCTTTATCAAAGATAGTTGGTGTAACACAAGGTACCCAACTGTACAATGTGCCAGTGGTTTGAAATGGTATTTTACTTTCCGTCTCTTGAGTGGGCGTAGTCATATCTCCCATAGAGACAGTTCGGGAACCACCATCCCTTTTCCGTCACATGATGGATTTGATGCAAGTTTTAACTTAATTCTTGGTTACGCTAAAAGTCTCCAAAAAAGTTATTTTTCTTCTGATTTGTGTGTCTGAAAAAAGCAATTTTTGTGTCAGAAACGTTCAGAAGATAGGTATCTTGTGAAAAATGGGTCCAATACGTATCCTGGTGACGACAGGGTAAAAGAATTTGTCATAATCTGTGATCACATTCATTTCTCCTTTAAGAATGAGGGGACTCAAGACTGCCTCCTGTCCCCTAAAGGGGCAGGGCCGTGGCAAAACCCATCTGACACTGATACAGGAAATAAATGTTCAGTGGGAAGACTTGGTTCCGATTAACCGTCTCTGGCTTTATGCTTTGCATTAATCTTGCTGTGACTGTGTTGTTGTTTGCTTCTGTCTTCACTCACTTGGTTTCCAGATAGCTAGTTTTTTTCATTCCATGTGACAATCCACAGAGTGCATGCAGGTTGGTCCTCAGGGTTCCTCCCACACAACAGGATATCTAATTGTAAATATTGAACATGTTTAATATTTACGATATTCTTCCGAGCAGATTGGATCACTCTTAACTCACCTCATACCACAGGAAAATCTGACAAGAGAATCTGTAGAACCTTGAAAAATCAGGACCTTCCATAGGATTGTTGGAAGGGGAGAATCAGGCCCAAAATCGGTCAGACTATCTTGAAGCGTGTACCCTGCATAAGGCTGAGAATCTGAAAAAGGGCAGATGATGTCAGCTTTCAGTACTAAAAGTTTCAATCACTCTGTGCTTAAATGTTTTAGAGGGTTACATTAGAAGTATTGAGGTTTGATGGCTGCATGCTTGATGTACGAATCAATTTTGATGTTTACATTTTAAGTGGCAGAGGTGATAGTGGATCTGGTTTTGTTGTGGCCCTCGAGCTGGCCGTTTGGCCCCACAACACGCTTCAAGGTCACAGTGGCTTCTGTGGGGAGGCCATGCTTTGCGCCTCCACATCCTCTCTGTGTCCAATGTGGGAAAGCTTGAGAGGCCCCTGGCATGCTGTGTGAGAAACCCCACAATGAGGCAGACACAGAGCAGAGCTTCACTGACTCACCACTTTCACTCATTGAAACAAGTGAGTTTTCGGGATCCTTCCAGCCTGGTGAAACCAAATCATCATTACAGGGTTAATGACAGACACAGCGGTCACCCTTGCCTGTATGATTAGCCAAAATAGTAATCTCATGCTTCTCTTCGTCTTTTCATCAACTTACCAGCTCATGAATGAAGGCAACAGGAACACAAACCACACTAGCAGGGAGTTGTATCCCTCAGAAAGGGAAGTCCAGAGGATTGTGGCTGTTGTATGTGGCACTGGGGACATATAATCTGTGGTCTGTTTTGGAGCAAGAGTCCTAGCGGCCCTGAGTTAGGCCCTACTTCAGTCTCCCGTAAAGAGAAGCATTCATAGTATTCCTGTTGCCCTTAACTCCCCCCTTTCTCTCAAGACATAGAAACAGTATTAATATGCCATGAATGGAGACAGACAGACGAGCATTATCTAGCGCTGCAGTGACTGGAGAAGCAGGATGCCTTGTAGAAAGCCAGAGGGAAATATTTCTCCGCCTGAATGGTACAGTCCGTTTGACTACCACTGCTGGTGTCATGTCAGCGAGGCCCGTGGGGTCCGTGTCTGTTGTGTTTTCCAGCTCACTCATTTGCCTTGGGCTACCCTCTGCAGACTATTTATAACATTTGTTGATTTTAAGAATAACACTTAGCACAGAGGATCCCTGCGGTTGTCGCACTCTCATTTGTTAGGCCACATTTGTTATGGGACTAGGGCCCGACCGATATGTCAGTTTGCTGATATTATCAGCCAATATTAGCCTATTGCAGATATATCAGTATTGGCGTATTTGTTCTCTAATAAGTGCCAATATTAAAACTGTTTCTTAAGGCTGGAAAAAGTGCTTGGACTAGTAATTTAAAATGGTGTAATCACATAGTTTGTCCGGAAGAGGGCAGTCCATTTTTAACTATTATTAAGTATTAAGTCAAGTGTTTACTGTTCAGGGCGCTGATGTTCAGAAAAAAAGTTTGTTAGATATCCTGCTCTCATTACAGATCTTTGTTACATGTATTTGATGACCACATTCAAAATACTGTATATGGTATATCGGCCGATATATCGGATATCAGAATTTTCTTACTCTCTAATATCGATATCGGCATCAGTCACCAAAATCCCATATCGGTCAGGCCCTAATTGGAACTTTGTTAATTCTTGATCAAACAGCTCCTATTAAGATGAGGAAAGGCAGCAACTGTTTAGGATTCTAGTCTCGGGCTTTAGTGTATTTTTCCCTCTTTTGTAAAGTCTGTCATCATCTTGCTCCATTAAATAATTCCTGTCAGTTCAGTTTGAAAAGATTCTTATTACTTCACCTGAGGTCACATGTAACCCACATCCGCAGACTTGAGTGGGAACTCTCCATATTAAATGACTGCCCAGCATTGATCTTACATCTTAGCCTTTGGTTGTCATGGCGATGTAATTGGGCTTCCTTTATATTCTACCTATAAGTGTTCCTTTCACTGTGTGAATGAAATGGCATGGGAACAGCCCAGCCCTTTCACAACCGTGTGATTGCACTTCTACGAGGTCGGCAGTTGGCCACAGGAAGAGAAGCAACTGTCTTCATTAGCTGGTCCGGCTCATCACTTGCATGCACATTAAAGCTGGAGTAGGCAGTTTATCTTTGGTGTCATCGTTTTTAAATTCAATAATAACCTATAAGAATACTGTAATTTAGGCTAGGGCTAGGCGATATGGCCTAAAAAATAAAATCTCTTGATTGATTGTGATTTTTTTTTTCACTTCAAAATAGAGTTTTTGATTTAAATTTTTTTTTTAACTTCTCAAAAACAAACTATAAATGACAAAGGAATTACTTACAGAAAAGTGTTTCTTTTATTTTAACAATAAAAACTAACAAATATCCTTGAATATCCCTTCTGGGCTTAATAAGAAAACTGAAAACCCCTTTTGTGGTTGAAGTGCAAGCTGCAAACTTGTGCACTGTGTAGTTTCAGGGGAGGGGAAGTTCTTTACATTTGCACTGAGGCCTGAATTAATATGACAAAACATATTCACATGTTATTCTTCTGTCATTATAAATCAGTTTTTTAAATTTTGGGGCTCCTGAAACCAAACACAAGCCGAGGAAGAGAAAATCGAATTTCAATTTAAAAAATCTTCCTAAAACACAAATTCGAATTATTAAATTTAATAGATAAAATCGACGTATCACCCAGCTCTGATTCAGCTGATCTGAGAGAACAGAAGACTTCTGCACCTCTCTGTGTCTCTGTTTTCAGGTGATGGAAACGTTTTTTTGTTTCTCCTCTCGGTTTCATATGTCGCTGATGGTCTTTATCTGGACTTAGTCGTTTTGAGTTATCCAAACCACTTCCATTTAATTAATGTGCTTTATATTTTTTTGTCAACAATTTCCTCAGCTTTCGTGGATGAAGTGAGTTCACTTTCATCACTTTATGAGCTTAACAAGCTCGTGTGTCTGTGTTAAACAAACCAGGTGTGGAATAATATGGAGAAGCCAGTGACCAGAGATGTTTTATTCTGCGCGTTCAATAGGTGTTTAATAAGTTGATCATATTGTCCACCTTTTGTTGCACTAATGGATAATAAGCCTTGTTCTTGTTGACTCCAGTAAGATATATCCTGAAGTCTGTTATATTCCCTCTGCTGTGGGCTTTGCTCTGCGGTAACAGTCACTACATTTGCATGATGTTAGAAAAAGTCAAATTATTGTGTTAGTCCGACTAAAACCGGACTTTCAAAATACATGTAAACATGTTAGTCCAAAGTGAAACTTACTTAGTCGAATTTCTTGAAGGTGGACTTACACGCATAAATAATGCAGTTGGGCCTCGATGTACTTTTGCATGTATACACTGCTGGACCCGGCCTGGCCTAAGTGTTCACACACATGATCAATAGTCCCTGCGTCCTACTTTGACCCGGAACTCGAAACAGCACAAATTTGTAGAAGAAAGCTGGGGGGTGTCATAAGCACAAGGGGTAGCATGCATCTAATTTGTAGTAAGAGTAAAACATAGATAGGAAGTGTACAGAGCTGTGAAGTTAAACATGTTTTCATTGTTTGACATGGAATCTGCTAGCCACTTGCTAACTTCTTTGTAGCTTGTTAGTTAAACCGGAAAAAGGTCCAGTTGAAACCAGCTGAGCGGAGTATATCGCCAGCTATCGTAGCAGAGCCAGACATTGTTTTGGTCAATAAATCGATCTCCCTCTGTGCTTGTATTGGGACAAGGACAGTAGTTCAGTTAAGTGGCCTAACGGAGCTTGGAGCATGGACATCCGTGTTTACATCCTTTTCCTTCACCGGTAGCTCGAACAATGTTTCATGGGATAAAATGGGCGTGTTTTTTTAAGTGCAAGCCTGCATATCGTATTGGTTAAAAATATTCAAGGTTTATTTTTACATACGTAAATTTTGTTGCAGTTACTTATTGAAATTGTGTAATCCCTCAGCCCCATGGCAAAGTGAACTATTGCAGGGCTGCGCTGAGTAGCTCAGGGTCCAATTCATAACATCAACATTTGAATTCTAATTACTCGTCCATAAGATTGTGACATTTATTGCAACTTCAGCAACTTCTGTTTTCTTATCTTGGAAAGAAAATTCTGCTTCTCGCTCCCTGTAAAAGCTCCCGTCTGCACTCGGTTCTTTGGCACTAAGGCCTTCAGTGTTAAAAAGCTTTTACTTGTTATGTGCAACCAGTCATATAGCACTGTGGACAGGAACACGAGCAAGACGACAGAGTGGTGACAGGGAGAGACAGGCGACTGTATCAGAGCTCCAAATACACACATGCATGTAATATGCATGTTGAAGAAACTTGGAGGTTTTATTTCTTAGAAAGTGTTGCTTTAATAAAAGCAAATAATTTATTTAATCTTATTAATCACTTCATTTAGTTTGATTTGAACCCTTTAGGGGGTGGGCTTGACGTCATAAAATGACAACAGATGTTTGAATCTTCATTTGAAAACTGTCTAAGCTCCAGTGTAAAACAAAAAGACAATAGTCACGGCCTTTTACTGTTTTGCTCTGTCCATGACACTTGACAAAGAAAAGGAGTTTAAAGGAGTTATTCTAACTGAGTCAGTTGTTCACATTTGTGCTGGGTTTAACCAGTTGCCCACAGACAAATTTCAAAGTGATAACTGGTAATGTAGCACAGAGAACTAGTATTGCAGCTATGCTAGCTGTTGTTGGCAGGGTTAAAAACAGTTTGATATACCTGATCCTGATGTATGAATGTACCGCCGCCTGCTGCCAGCCAGTCAGAAAAGGATATTTATACAGGCCGGTGATCACAAACAGTCAACGAAATGTTTATTTTGCCTTTGTTATTGAGGATGAAGTAGCATTTGAAAATTTTGGTACAAATGCCTCAACAATCTTAAATAACACAGGCTGTTTTTTACCAAAAATCGAACAGATGCATCAGAATTACACGCATACAAAGAACTTTGTGTGGATAAAATACAGTCTAAAGCTGGAAAAGTTCCCAGTGTAAATCAGGAAATACCTGATCAGAGATTAAATAAACAAGCATAAGGATCAGCCCAAGCATTCAATGCCAACTTTCGACGAAGTTTCAGACCACGTCCTTTTGTTGTCCCAGTGTCATTCAAGCTTGTGCAGTCGCTTCTAATTCTGCAAGGCAGCTTAAAATAACACTAAAAGGAAATCGGGAATGGAAAACAAACGAACCATTGTCATTTTTGATTTCCATCAAAACGGAAGCAAATGTCCTGTCACATTTTTGCGCTGTGTTTCTTATTCCCTCCAGTCACACTATTGATTTTTGTTCCTTGTTGCTTGTCACAGTCTTGAGAAAGCTGTGGCTGGCTCGCACTTTGCCATAGGGCAGCTCATCCCGGTGGTGACTGCTGTGAAGGGCTTGCTCTGTGTGCTCTGCTTTGTCTGAAAAATATTCACATGGTTGCACAACACAAGCCCAGAGTAAGGAGAGCATGAGCTGCATGACTACCTTTTAGTACATTCATTCACTAATAGACGGGCATGTACGCGCTTCCTGTGCAGGGAATAGCGTGATGAAACTGTTGGAAAGATATTTACTTTTTTTATATTTGACTTCATCATTATGGAAAGCAGGAGACTGGATTGAAAATAAAAGAATAAAAGGTGTAGAAAAAAAAAAAGGTACTTTAGTAGTCACATATACAGCTTACAGAGAAATTTGGTCTCTGCATTCAACTCATCCCTGTGGAGCAGCAGGCCGCCACAGCAGAGTGCCCAGGACCCAACTGATGGTGGGGGATAGGGATGGGCATTTGAAGTTTTTGGGGGGTTTTTTTGGCTATCATCTGAAACATTAACAATTAATTATCAGTTTAATTTTTATATTAAAAAAGCCTATGGCAGAAAATAAAAGATGAAGCACCTTTTCCTCAATGAAATCTTTATCCCAAGAAGAACTTACAGACCCACAACGGTCCTCTTAGACTTGCAGTTAAAGTTCAACTGTTAAACTTAAACCAAAAAGATATGCAGGGTATGTAAAGTAAGCCTCCAACTCTACGACACTCTTAAACACAGTAGAGCCTCTTGGAAACAATTTCAAAAAACGGTCCCATCATTATTTACTGTCGTGCATCGCGGCTCCTCTGTCCTCACACTGAGGTGATCGTAGGTTGAGAGGACAGTTCATGACGTTTACCAGGCTCGGATTGGATGTAACGTTACGTTGTTCAAGTGGTGCATCATTTGGGTCATTGTTGTGTTGTACTGTTGTACACGGCTTCACAGTGTTTACAACGAACTTCATGATGTTTTTTTGTTAGAAACAGTCCCACGCCAGACTTCACCTTGACCTCTTTATGTTTACGCTTGAAATCTGCGGCAGTCTTGACAGCAGCTCGAAGTTAGCTGAGTAACTTTGTTTCTGATTTCTCTGTCTCCTAAAAGTTGTATGGCCCCCCCTCTGGTAAGATGTTTCATTGCTGCCACATAGTGAAATTCATTGTGCTGCTTCTAGACTCACACTGCATGACACAACCTGTATTTAGGTCACGTCGCATTTGATTGAGAGAAATTTCATGTGATCGACAAATCCTAAACGATCATTTATCAATCATCAATTAATCATGCCCACCCCTAGTGGAGGAAACTGGAGCACCCGGAGGATACCCACACAAACATGGGGAGAGCATGCAAAACTCCACGTAGAAAGGCCCTGCCCCAGCCAGGAATCAAACCTAGAACCCTCTAACCAGTAACCACTGGACCACCGTGCCGCCCTGATAAATGGATTTATTTGTTAAATCTGTTTGCAACATGATGTCTTTCTTTAAAAGTAGGTGGTGAGCGGTTTCTTTGTTCTTATGAAAAGAATTTGTCTTTGTCAATAAAAGACGTTGCAATAGGAAACTGTTAAGAAAAGAAAAATTAGCTATAGGAACATGATAACAGCCTTATCAGGGCACTTACCAAGAGTAACTTTCATGTTGAAAAAATGTAACTACACATACAACCAAACATTTAAACACTAATAGTTTCTTTTCTCTCCTGCATTCGTCATCATTTCAGTGTGAATTAGACACCAACCCATTACCCAGAGTTTGTTTTTAATAGAGGGCAGTGACAGCCCAAAACCTAAAAATGGCACAAATAGAAGCACTTGCCCAGTACCTCTTAAATTAATGATGTCCTCTACCAACACATAAGTCTGAATAGCGTGCATTTACACTCCCACACTGAAAGACTGCTGCTTCTCAGGAGACCAGACCACATTAGGGTGCATCTCTGGGGAGGTTGTACTCTTGGGTCTCCAGTCTCTCGATAAAACCCTCTCAGACTCTTGCAGCATCTGTGTGAAGTGTTAGCAGCAGGATCGGCTGATATCACTTACACCTACACAGTGACACATCATCCAGCCTCTCTGGAAGGCACACAGAAAACAATGAATTCACCTTTTCATGACATTTTGTAGACTACTTCACCAGTTAATAGAGAAGACAATTAACAGTTTAATGGTAGTGTAAATGATGATTTAGTTGCAGCTCCCGGAAGAATAAAATTCAACCATTCAGCTGTTGTAAGGTAAAGAGAAACATTTGTGGTATGCCCCCCTTCTGTCAAATTCAGAAGCTGGAAAGAACAGAACACATCATGCTCTTATTATTCTATAAAAAACGGAGCCAAAAGAACATTTCAAAAGTACCGTTAGTGTGTACCACATAGGCCTTGATGTCAAAGATATTTTTTAAAATTGCCCTAAAATCTCTCAAAATACGGCTAAAATTGCTCTCTTCCATGGCCCGTTTCCCTGGAGGCATGAATTGTTTTCTGAAAGCAGACATTTGCTGGCTAAATGGGAGCACGGATGGGTGACGGAGACACAAAGGGATAGCAACAATTGGATTTGTAGGTTAATAGCATTGACAACATAACTTGCTCATCATGCCCACTTCAGGCTGCAGTCAGAGCCAAACAGCGCTGTGCTCAAACCAGAAAGTAAGTACTGCAATAAATGAGCTCAGTTCAAAACACCAGATGATTGGCAACTGGCACTATTAGAGCTTTTAGCACCCAATTTATCCTCTGCCCACTGATGCAATAATCCCTGATAAAGCATCAGTTTGTGTGTTAGCGCTGCAGTGTTTGGCTCAGTGCAGTGCTAAAGTATCGCTGTAAGCAGAGGCAGACGGTGTTGATTATTCCATGGTCAGGGCCATGGGATTAGATCCAGGGATTATCACAACTCAGTCAGGGAGACAACAGTCTTGTTTGCCTCTGGGATTATACAATAGAAAGGCCGACCACCCTGCCTCCCTCTCACTTTCTCGAAGTCTGTCGATCCTGCGGCCCTTCACCTGCTCATCCCCATTTCAGTGGGTGAAGAGAGTCCTAAGTGCGATCTCACTGTCACTGCAGGGATTTAAATGTGACACTAATTCTGTTTTGATCATGCTGCGAGTGAAGAATGTGTCAGAATTTTGGAATAGCACCATTTCAAGTTCAAACCTTATTGCAAAAATAGACACGTGACAAACTGTGAGTGACGAGATTGAATTTAATCTAACAATAATATCTTTTATTTAGGGCTGACCTCGAATAGTTGACTATTCGATGATTCGATTCAGAGAGGTCTGATTCGACTATCACCCACGTTGTCGAATTGTTGCAAAATGTGACTATGAAAGAAAGATCGTACCATTATGAATGTATAGGGCTGCTCCCTGCCGCTGAACATCTGGTTTTACACACAATTCCTTTGTTTTCTCATAATATAGACGTCAAGCGAGCCAAAGCAAGTGAGTTCTCCAGCACCAGCGAACCTGTCTCTTCTCTCTCTCTTTCTTTCTCTCGCTCACCTGTGTCTCTCACTTACTCGCACTCTCTCTCTCTCTCTCTCTCTCTCTCTCTCTCTCTCTGGCTCACTCACTCT
>JAQLOL010000012.1:23753322-23763803 GCA_029783665.1 Naso thynnoides | reverse complement strand
TGCATCATAGACATCAACAAATGCTATAGAGCCAGCATATTTGGTTTCTTCTTTACAGACACATGTCAGTATTTCTTGTAGATTGTATTGAGCCTTTCTTTTTCTGTGTGGGTTTCCTTTGAGCCTGCATGAACTAACTGTCATTTCTTATTTTTTTTATATCAGCCTCACATCATTACGCTGTACTGTCACTCTTCTAGAGAAGGATGCCCTTTTTTTCCTACTTTTAATCCTTATGCCGAAGAATGTTTCTTTTTATTCGAATGCTGTTGCTAACATATTCCTCAAAAGTAGATACATTGTTACTTTAATAGTGAAGGTGTGCCATGCAATGTTTGCTATGATCTTTTTTTCTTTTTTGTTTTTGGCTGTCCTGTGAGGACACTCAGACTTGAAATACAGTGTTTTTTTTTTTTTTCTTTTGTAGATGAGCTCACAACGGAGGCCGTGCCCTTCATGATTGTAAAGAAAGATGAGTAATGTCAGTTGAGCGCAGGGCTTTCAGGTCAGTCCTAATTTTAACTCAGTCAGCTCAGGAAATGACTGATACCCGGATTGTTTACATTTAGAAATTGAACAAATTCAGATTGAGTTTCTCTCCACAGACACCTCGCGTTCAAATGGTTCTCCCCCAGAGGAGCATTCAGAGCCTCACCTGCATTTCTAACAGATTTTAACAGCCAGATATTCTAAATTAAATGTCTTTTAGGAGTTTTCTTTTTTAATGCAGGTTCAGACTGAATTCTGCCCCATACCTGTAAATTATTTAAATCACACTAATACATGACACTGACACTCCATACGTAACTACTTTTGTTTTTAAAAAAGAAAAAAAAAAAAGGAGCACAATCAGAGTTAACTTATTGATAGCAAACGTCATCAAAAGTACATGCTGAAATTTCAGGAAGTCTGATTGTTTGAACACTCATGCACTATTTGCACCACAAGCAAAGCCCTTAAAAATACGGAACCAAATGAGAGATGAGGTCAGGAGGAGATATATGTTTTTGATATTGGATTTTAGAAAATATATTCTAACTCTTAAGAAGCTTCTTTTCGTTGTTAAAGCCTCGGGTTAAAGCGATATTTATCCACAAAACTATTTTTTGTTGCACAATTACTCACCCTTAGATGTCTTGAAGAATTTGTTTGCCTTCCAGCGTTATTTCACGGTAAACTGATTTTTTCCAAAAATGCAAGCCGCTCACTTTAGCTGCTTTTGCTGGCAGTCTATGGAGATACAGTTTCAAAATTTCAGCGCCATCTAAAAAAGCTTATCCGAAAATCTCAAAAGCTTTGTGTGGTATAATCCCAGTCTTCTTTATCCTGTCGTAGGCTCAATATTTCCAAAACCCTGTTGTTTCAGCTAAAAAGCTGCCAAATCAAACACATCTGGTATATAAAGGACTTGCTTGGCCAGGCATGCGACAGGGTAGCCGTGTACCCGATATGTTGGACTTAGTAGCTTTGTAGTCCAAATAAAAGTGTTTTGGAAATATTGAGCCTGTGACACAAGAAAGCAGACTTGGATTATACCCCACGAAGCTTCTGAGATTTTTGGATGGACGTTTTTAGATGGTGGTGATGTTTTGAAACTGTATCTCTGTAGACCACCAGCAAACTCAGCTAAAGTGAGTGGCTCACATTTTAAAAAAAAAAAATCTGTTTACCGTGGAATAATGCTGGAAGGAGAAAAAAATCTTCAATTCAAGACATTTAAGGGTGAATAATTGATAGACAAAAAAAAGTTTTTGGGGTGAAACATCTCTTTAAGCCTTCTGTAAAAGGCCCCTGCAGGGAGTTAAAGTAGCAGATAATTTAATCGACCAGCGACAGAAAGTTTGCTGCATCGTCATCATCATTTCAGGTCTTTGTTTAGTTCCAAAGCATCACAAGTGCCCGCAATCTTAGTTAGGTGCCATTATGTTTTTCATCAAGTTATTGTTGTCACTTATTAGGTCTTTCGAGGAGGGGGTGCTTTTTGTTCTGGCTATTCTATCTGTTGATCAGTGACATGGGTTTATAGTGTGTGTTTGGATCATGTGATCACTTCGTCTCGCTGCTGTTTGACAGCAAAACACAACACTGTGCCAACCCATGAGACCCACTACTTTGCTATTATAGGGAACTTAAAAAAGTGCCTCATTGGTAGATTTTCAGAAAAAAAAACTTTTCACACCTTGAAATACACCATGTTTTGGAACTTTTCTATTTTTCCAACTCATGTATTTCCTCAACTGTGACTAATTAATAGGGCCAAAACTAAGACTGGGTCAGTCATCCTTCCTTTCACATTCCCTCTAGTTGCACAAACGTAGATTCCTTGATTGTGCAGATGAAACTAATGTTTAGGTCACTTTTTAGATTGGTTTTATCTTTAATGGCTTCATTTCATTCCATATCACTTAAATGTGGGATCCATGACAAATAATCAATTGTGGGTGCCCGAATGTTCAGTGAAAAATCACAAATTTTCCCCACAGCAAATATGATAACATCTTTCATGCATAATCACCAGTGGAAGCTACTTGTCCCTGTTTCACATCCCTTTATTCGCGGAGCTTTGCCCCCCTGGAGCATTTTAAATGCCCCAGAGCGTTAGACTGGAAGAAGACTAGAGTCCAACTTTGTGCTTCTTCTCTCCACCTTTCTGTGTCTTCATGTCTCCTGTCAAACTCCACTCACTGCTTCCTCTTCCTCTTCCACTTTGTCCTTTCGACCACTGTTTCCCAGTGGTCACTGCCCACTCCCTTTTGTACATAATGTAAGGTTATTTATATTTCATTCCTGTCTGCTGCCTTGCTTATTTTACTTTCTTCTTCCCCCTTCTTTTTTTCTTTCTGAAGATGTATATTGAACTGTATCGGGACCATTTTGAAATGTGTTTGAGATGTTTTGTTTTGGCCATTTTTAATTTGGTATAATTGTCTTAAGCAAATCCTATTTTTTAATTTGCCTATGTTTGTTTCTAGTGTTTTGTTATTCAACATTTGAATATATGTATATATAATTATATATATGATAAAATTATATATAATTATATAATGCCAAATGGCCTTTCTAAGCAAGATACTGTTCAAACCTAATAAAGTGCTTGAGATTTTATCATTGGTCTGGATTTATTATGTGTTTACATGTCACGTAAAACGCAAAAGGGCTGTTACGTCACACGTGTCAGACATCTCAGATGCAGTCATCCATTTTGTTTGTGTCAAGTCAGGACAATCTGACGCTCATTACAGCTCACTTCTCAATGAAGACGAATGGTGCAGAGGTGCCAAATAATTGCCATTTGTTCATGTTCGTTATAGATCAGGCCGTCATCTGGACTGTTGCTGTTGAAGGGTTTTCAGTCAGTGTTTAACCCTGCAACCCCATCAAATATTAATGTGCTTTTTTGAGCCAATAAATAATCAATCAGGGAAATTATATAGGATTACTGTTGAAATGTTTGTTTACTGTTGTTTACTGTTTGAAGTAACACCTGGATTACATTCAGGACACTCAAGATTTACAATAATTTAGTATCACTGTTGAATGAACCTGCTATTATTCATTTTAGTGAGTCTCTCTGGGTTTTTTAAAAAAAATGAGCATTAGTAAGTTTTTAATTGTTCATAGAAAAATATTGTGTATAATACTAAACAATGTGATGCATTTAAGGGTGGCTTCACTGATTGAAGCATGAAAATCCAGTTTACTTAATGACCACAAGTCAGCCAATTTTATTGTCTTGTGTGGCTCCGGAGGACCTTTTTAAAAGATTCAAAAATTACTGGATGGTGCGAGCAGGTCAACTCAAAGCCAACAATGCTTTAACATAAGGTCTGCGTTCACAAAGTGAAGGAATTGAAAAGTCTGAGCATTTATGAGAGGGAGGCAATGAAGCTGTATCAAGTCAAGGGAAATGTAGGATCCATAGATTTTGGAGCTCGACTCCCACTATAACTAAAAGTCAATTTTTTAAAATTCTTTAATGTCTATTATGAGTCCTTAAACTTTATGAAGGGCAGCGGTAAACACTGAAGTGCCCCTTTGATTCGGATTATTGAGGTCCGAGAACAAATGTGATATTTTCTATCCATTGATTTCTTTCATGCATTCATAAACTGTTCAGTGGCAAACCTTTTACGGAGGCACTGTCTGTAAATGTCCAAGTTGAGCAACTCAAATGAGGATTATTTTACCATGTATACCTGAAGAGGTTCACATCAATGTATGTGGGTTAGGGTGTGCAGTACTGCAGATTGAACTGTCAAATCTTAGACCAAAAGAAAAGTTGACAGGATAATCAAAACTCTGAAATAAACTAAACCTACGTGAACAGCCCTACAAGCATGATTTTTGCAGTTGTTTTGAATCTCTTCATTGTGTTCTGGCAGATAATATAGCCACCCCACCCATCCATATAATGTAACACTTATAAAAGTTTGTCGACAGACTTTTGAGAAGGTAAATGTCCTTGCTTCAAATCAGCAGGTGAGTCTGGGAGCAAGGTTCATGAGTCATCAGTGACACACATCATGGAGTCATCTCGCCAATCCCTCGAGCCGGTGGATAAACTGAGTCAACAGCGGCACGTCAAGTTGTCAGTCACTTCCTACGTAAGAACTGGTTCTGCATTTACAACTCTGAAAAGGAAATACCTTTCCTCTTCTAATTAAGAGGGATGTCATCAGTGGCCTGGCCAGGAAGCCGCAGTGTTTGTTCCCCTGTGGTCCACGTCCCTCTGGACTGACGGGTCAACAGGGTCACTGGGTTGATGTGTGATGGGTCACTGTGGTTCAAACAGGTGCAAGAAGTGAGGAAATGGAAACTATTGAGTCTTTCCCTCTGACAAGGACCTAGTGTTTGATCTGAGATTTATTATTACATACTATTAGTTAAAAATAATCATCAGCAGAGCCCACAATATAGAAGACTACAGAGTTATGTTTAATGGCACCGACTTCCACCTACAGAAAGTATGAAGGACGGAGTACTTTTAAGACATTGTACAGTATTGAAATGCTAAAAACAAAAATTATACATAGTAATCTGTTGACTAAATGAATTAAATCTGTAACTTAGCCAGAGTTGCAGTATTTGGAGGTAGATACGGGTGATGCACCCCATGAACATCGCAGGGGTGTCAGCGCTGTTTGCAGGTGATAATTAGAATTGGCCATGTCCTCTGGACCTCTTGTCTCCAGGGTCTGTTTATTTCACCACTGCAAACAGTGGGACCAAAGGGGACCAAAGGGGTCAGTGATGGGAGGGGCAGTTAGGGAATGATAATGTCAGTGCGCACTGGGTGGGGGCCTTTAAACTGCTACATATATTGAGGGAGAGGATGAAGTTGAAGAGAATCTCTATAGTGGTATACTTGTGATACTGTGAGATTTATTTGCCCGACCAACAGGAGGACAAGCAAAGTGAGCTTCTGGTGAGACATTTGGACACCTGTTCTGATTCAGTTGCAAGCTTGAAGACCGAGGTAAGAACATTTATTTACACTTCTACAGTACATATGCAGTACTCTGTGTAAAATATGCTCTTTTAATACTGGAGCAAATATATTTCCAGATGTTGCTAGTGACCAGGCTTTATTAGAGGATGATTATTATTGCTGGAAACTTTTTGTCTCTCGGGCAAAACTGACAAAAGTTTGACATTTTAACCTTAGTATTGTTCAGTAGCTTAATATTTGGCTTATTACAACAACATATCTTATTAATCATAATTAATAAAAGTTTGTAAAATTATGTCCTTGGTAACAGTGTTGGTCAAAACACCATAACATGCTTGGCCAAATCATTGCAAGCAAGCATTTTGAATTTTTAATGCAAAAGAAAAAGGGAAAAAAATGGCAAAAATGCAAAATTGCACTGAAATAATTCAGTCCAAATATTAAAACTCTTAGCATATTTGTGTCTTAGTCTGATTGTCTTGATTGTATTGCAAAATCTTACGAATTTATGCTGAACAACACCTCTGCCGTATTTGCAGTATGGTCTGGTATGTCGAGTTTTTATGGCGGGAGTCAAGAATTGTTTTTCAAATCTAATTCAAACACTCATCCAAACTTTGTGAAACTGCTGGAAAATCTAATTTACGGAATAACATCAGTATTCAAACACTTTTCAGTTTGCTTAGATTTTCTAAATCCCATTAAGAAGAATCAAAAATAATGGCCCCTCATATTCAGACCTAATCAATGTCCATCTATGCTTTAGGCAGGACTATCATGTGTGTATCTCGGCTGGTTTTGCTGCTTGGCCTGCTTCTCTGTGTGGGGTCTCAGCTGTCCAGCGCTCAGCACTGGTCCCACGGTTGGTACCCTGGAGGCAAGAGGGAACTTGACTCATTTGGCACGTCAGAGGTTGGGATCCGTTTGTGTGTGTGTGTGTGCCAGTGTGCATTGTTTACTCATTCACTAAGCATTTACTGTTGAGACTGGCAGTATTCTTCACCTCTTTATTCACTTCTCTCATATTTGGAATCTTACTCTCTGCCTCTCAGATTTCAGAGGAGATTAAGCTGTGTGAGGCAGGAGAATGCAGCTACTTGAGACCGCAGAGGAAGAGTGTTCTGAGAAATATTCTTGTAAGTGAGCCATCCACATGAAGCACATGAATGCCTCCAAATTTACATAATGTCACACATACCCATACACCGGACATGAGAGAAAAAGTTGTTCTATAGCTGTACATGAAGTTTGTTGTGTGCCTGATTCTCACATTATACTCTCTCACACTTCACAGCTGGGTGCTTTAGCCAGAGAGCTCCAGAAGAGGAAATTACAGTCATCCACCCAACACTGCTTTTCTACCTTGTGACCTTCTTAATAAGTATCTTTGGCTTGATGTGAAACAATTTGATGTATATGTTGTCTGTTTGTCATTAAATGTGTTTCCAGCATTACATGGATTTTCTCTGTGGCAAAGAGATTATAATTATAGTGTCACATAATAAAGTATCTATTTTGATATTAACTTTTTCATTTCTGGTGTTCAAAATTGTCTATATAGTGTATGTTGTAAATGTCAAATAAAAGAAAATGTATAGTTCATGCTGGCTCACTGTTATAGATTACTGGGGCACTTGCATAATATAAATAAATTCCACCATAAAATTTAAGAAAGGGTTTTTTAATCTTTCATGTTTTAGTTTTAATTTTATATTTATTTGTCTGTTATTAATTATATTTTGTTGTTTTTTTTAAGTTTGACTTTTGGAAGGTCAAAAAAAAAAATTCAAAAAAACTTCTTAGAAATGTGCAAAACTTTGAAATAAAAAATCTATGGTTAAAAATATCTGGAAAAACACATAGTAGCACCGTATGTTCATGGGCTATGATTTAGGTTAGTATCATTATATGACGTTAATATGTCACTTTTCGAACGATACCCCTTCAAAATAAAATCCCATTAGTACGACGCCACTGCGCATGCGCATTAGCTAGTTAGGAAAAAATGGAGGACATAAGCGTCTGTAATTCGCTGCTAGCGAAGTCAGACGCTGAAAATATTAACACTAGTACCCCACACGCGGCTTCTGTCACAGATGCTGACAAAGTAATAAACACTAACATAGATAGTACCCAGGTTGAAGGTGAGTTTTGTCTAGAACATGCAATTCAACGTAACGACGTCCAACCTGCCGAGCTTACATTAGCTTGTTTGCTAACTAGCTAACCAGCTCAACAATCGAGTGAGCTAGCTAGCTGCTTAGCTAAATGCGCGATATCAACTAGCGTTAGTTGTAACTTTAGGAGCTCAGTTTTTTTAAAATACCCATTTGTACGTATGTCACTCGTAAATGGTATCGGCCACCACAAGACCCTTATAATCCTTTGATCAGCCTGATAGTGAAACTATGCAAAATAAGTGGGTTGCTTGTGTCCCAGGTCCGGAAGTATTTAGTCAGTTGCTAATTGTCTTGCGAGCTAACGTCAGTGTCCCACCCAAACAGCCTGGTGGTGGCCATTTAAATAAACCACATATGTAACTTTGGCGTTATATGTCCGTGGTCAAGGTTAGGTGGTCGGGCTGCCTATATGTTTTAGGAATGAAAGCAACTTAAAACTTTATACCATTTAACGTCAGTGAAAGACAGATTTGTTTTTTCTCAGGCATTAGATGGTCACTGTAATAATGAAACGTCAAGCAACTAATAACTGCCATGAAACTACACAAGTTGGGCCAAAATGATGTTTAGACATATTTTTGTAGTTATCAAGTTGGTTTTGAGTTTAAATGTTCTCAGACTTCATCAGCTTAAGTTTAATGTTAATGTGGCCCTACTCATTATAAGAAATACCCTCAAGAGTGTGAATAGGAAATATTTTCCTATAAGTAAACACACATTTATTTTGAGATACAAATGCAGTACCAACAGTATGTTTTCTTGCTAACTGCTACTGTGATTATCATTTGGTAAGTACAATATTTGAAATATATCAGCATATATCTTTCAGTATGTTTATACATCGTTATGCTTATGGCATTACCATTTAAGCTGTGAGTTATACTACATATTTTACTTTGAAGATAATGCTGTATTTTAGTTTATATTTGTCATTGCATTGGTTAAACTGTCCACTTAAAATTCAGCTGGCAAACTGTAGGCTATTAGTATTGGGACTCAAAACACTTTGAATGAATTCCTCCATATTCCTTAATTCCACTGGCTTAATTTTCTTAAACTCAGTTTTGCACTTAACATGGTTGCAAACAGTCATTTTCAGTGTTGGTTTATACAGCAGTTATTTTTTGATCTTTCGGTCACTAAGTGGAAGATATATGGGCTATGTAAGGACGTCTTTGCATTTTAGATGAACAAATATTTGTTATGTAATTTAAATAATATAATATTAAAAATATCATCTGACTAATTGATAAACATCATTTTCAGGTCTAGTTGGGAGTTTTTTGTCTCTCTCGCCTTTATTTTTAATATTTATGTCCTCTAGTTATTCTGTTAAGGCAGCCAGCAAGGATGCAAACAAATGTAATTTCAGAGTAATACTTCATTTCCTATTTATTGAAGTCTATTTGATTTTATATATTCCATATTAACGGAGACTCTGACACTTTACAAACTACTTCCTAACGGTTTTTCAGTCTCACTCATAACTAAGTCTTTGCCCAAAAATTTAATTATTATGAGTGATTTTTGTCAACAGTGATGTTGCAGTGTTGGAGTGCTCAATAATAGTTTACTGATGCGATCAAAGCAGATTGGCTGAACCCGTCCTCCATTCAAAAGTTGCATGAGTGCCAAAATGCAGTAAAAATGAACATGCATCAGTCATTGTACGAGTGGAATGAATGTTGTCATCTTGAAACCATGATATCCTCATGTGGTGGCAACTATGCTGCAACAGTGTAGAGGTCAGCAATTTTTAAGGCAATTTGTCAACAATATTAATGGATAGATGCAGTTTGCTGCTGTCCCAAAGAAACCTTTTGGTTAAGTGTTAAATTCAGAAATTTTCCCTGACATGGGCTCGTACATTTTCCCCTGTGCAGAAAGTTGTTGTTACAGTTGTTGCTCCTTTGCTGTGCACACTTCCTGGCCTATGAAAACTAAATGATTTAAAATAGTGGATGAGACCTTTATCACATTTAGACAATACAGTTTTACAAATAAGCATCTTTACAGCTTTTGTTGTTTCAAAAGCTAAAACAGTCTCCAATATTTATATTAAAACAATGTAAGGACACACATGCAAATTATTACCTAATATATCTTTGCATTACATTGAAAAGTATGATTTTTTTTTATCTCTTAAATGAATCTAATAAAATAATTCATTTGTTATTTTTTCATGTTTAAATTGGGGCTCGATTGTGTTGATGACAGTATAATGTGCCACACAGGAGACAAGAGCGAAGAGGAGCTACTTAAGGGTCTCCTCACTGATGACTATTGCCATGTGTGCGAGGCTGTGTTGCTCTTTGAATCTCAGCGACAGTCCCACTATGAGGTGCGTGCTGCTTTCCCAGAGATAGTCATTGAACTTTGATGCAGTTAAATTGGCCTCGCCTTGATAGTAACGTCACCGTATCCTCCGCATTGCAGGGAAAGAAACATGCTCAAAAACTCAGGGTGTACCTGCAGGCCAAGAGAGCTGAGAAGATGAACGAAGGGTCGACAGGATCTAAGGTCAGAGTTCATTTAGAGATTTTACTCTCTACATCTCTGCACATTCATGAGCACTCTTAATCTGCATTGCCAAAAAATTAGAGTTATAGAAGAAGAAACATAAACTACAATACAGCAAGCATCTAACACCATCAGAATCTTTTTACAACAATGATCATAATATTATTTAAGCAATATTGCACCAAAGGGAGTGATGTTGTATGGAATGTCGTTGCTGGTTTGATGTGGTTTTAGTCATTTATGTTGCTCCACCAGCACAAGTGGTTCGACAGCTGGACTGGGCAGGACTGTTGCCAAGCAACACAAACAATTAACATGTTCCTGCACATTAG
>JAQLOL010000012.1:23729102-23753222 GCA_029783665.1 Naso thynnoides | reverse complement strand
GTCCACTGCCTTACTTTCTTGCTTGTTTCTTTCCTTCTTTTCGTCCTCTCTGAAGACAGTATGGAAAAATGTCCATCTTTTCGGTACAGTTTGTTCCAAAGTACCCTAGCATCTGACAGTAAGCGATGAGAAACACCTGTTAAGCGGAATGATACATTAAGTTAAAGGTTCCAGTCCTGTTGTACTCTATATAAGCACTGATGGAATGCCTCTTGTCCAATCAAATTTCCTGGCAACGACTAACTGTTGTATAAAAGATCATTATGTTGATTACACAATGATCACATAATGCGAAGTCAGGCTACATGTAATCAGCGCGATAATAGCCAGACTGAGAAGACTAGGGTGCGTAGTCTCAGAAATGATCAATGAGCATCAGACGCCACAATCTATCAATTCATCTCGCGTGGTGTGTCATAATGGGCGACAACCGATGCCGCATCTAGGATGCCTCACGACCGCATGACAGAGAGACTAGCATGTCCGATTTTTGTTTACCCCCCCACAACGGCTTGTCAATAGTAGTAGCAGTCAGTGGCGATCGCCTCCTTGCCAGTGACATCACGCAAGTTGTGAACTGCAAACGATGATTGATCAGGAAGCAACGTGTAGACTGTTACGTCTCTCGGCTACGACACAGCAAGAGTTTATGACTCTTTAATCTCCAAATCTGACACAGTGAACATTTTAACCGACAAAATACCTTGTAGTCTGACCTCGGCATAAGAAAGAGAGAGAAGAACACAGAGAATAAATCTCAGAAGAACTAGGAGAGTTAAGCATGGAGGTCAGAAGACCCAAACTGAAGTACTGGAACAAACATTTTGCACTTAACAACACAAGCAGTTATGACAGTGCCGAGTATATTGAAAACATGTAATGTGGTAGAACTTGGTGTTTTCTAAGGTATCTTTCTTATTTTCTTCTTTATTTTTGTTTTCAGTTTACATAAGCCACTATGTCAGGAAGCGTATGTGAGTATCTTGACAAGACACTGTTGTTCCTATTTTTTGCAGCAGACCATGACCACTGACAAGGACCATTTCTGTGAGCTCTGTAACATGGTGTTTAGTTCCCACATGGTGGCAAGATCACACTATGAAGGCAAAGTCCATACAAAAAATCTCCGTAAACAAGGTCTACAGCCCCCAGGTAAGTGTGGAGAAAAGGTATTCTAGTGGTCTGAATTTTAATATTACAGTAAACTGTAAACTTTGTTAGAAGTAGGATTCAGCTATCTGTTCAAGTTTAGCTGAAGTTCAAGAGGCCACAAGCAAATGAACTTCAATTTCTCTTTTCTCACTGCAGTAATAACCAGATACACAGAGGTGCAAACGTCACCAAGTTTGGCTCAGGATCCTGATAACGCTGATCACAAACCAGCCTTAAAGGGCGGTGTGGAGCTTCCTCTGGACCCAACGGCCACCTCAACTACCCCAGGCACGGAGGTTGATCTGAAGGACCCTAACAAGTACTGTGCCCTGTGTGCTGCTTCTTTTAATAATCCTCAGATGGCTTTGCAGCACTACAATGGACGCAAACACCAGAGGAATCATTCCAGACAGGAGCTACTCAAAGAGCTTGGAGATGATATTCAACAAGGTAACACAGGGTCCTGCCTCTCAGCAAAGCACTGTAGTACAAAGGCCATCAGACCCTGCAGTAACAGCAGTAAAACTGCAGAGCCGCATATGATAATTAAAGTTACTGGCTGCAACTTTTGACTGGTTATGAAACCGTCCCTGTTACGTAATGATGCCCTCTGAAGATCCATATAGTTAAATGAGACCAACAGTGAGAAAACTTGCTGTTTCCAGCTCACTATTTCTGAGTGCCTGTCACAGATTGGAAGCACCAGAAGTCAGAGAGTATGTTATACTGCGGCGAATGCTACAACAGAATGTTACATCACCACAGTAACATACATTACCTCATTGCTATGCATCCTGCAAACAGCTGTTTAGAATAAGCAGAAAAAGTGTCACGTCTTGCTCTCTCTCTCTCTCTTCCAAAACAAATACACGCAGTAACTGGCGGCCTGATCCAGGGCTGTATGACACCAGGCGGTGGTGGTCAGACCGCTTTTGTCCAAAGAGGCCGCTAGAATGAACATAAAGTCAAAATTCTGTCCAGCAGCTTTAAGTATATGTTTAGTAGCAAAAATGATGTGAAGATGAACATATCTGAAAGCACATTGGTTCTTTTTATATGTCAGTGTCTTGAGATGAAAGGCAACAAAATTAGTAGAAGGTGGCAACAGCCTGACAGACTGATACTCACCAATAAACCATCAAGAATAAAAACTCCTGATATTTGAACGGCTCATTTCTCAGCTATGAAGATTTCATCCCATCAAAGGTTACAGGAAGAGAGCAGGGGGGTGTTAGCTGTATGACCTCCTGCCCAAAGAAACTGGTGTTAACAGGAAGCTGATAGTCTAATTGTGGCTATTCCAGAGACAACATGACCGGGGTTCTGCCAAGTAGCAAATTTACAGTTTCAGCTTCAGGTTATTGCTGTAGTTTTTTATTTTCCACAGTACGCTGTATCGCATGCTATTTGCTGAGACCCTTTGAAGAACTGCAACGACTGCAAAAACAGTGTTGAGCAACGTTTTTGTTTTGGTGTGAGTTCAAAACTCAGAACAAGCAAGCTAGTTTTACAGAGATGCAACAGAAGCTGTATACCTGAGTGCTTGCAAGCCATGTTTTGATCATTTCTGCCATCTTTCCCCCACCCACTGTGCTGTCTGCAGCTAACTCCCTGATGTGTCAGGTGTGTAGTGTGCAGTTTAACTCTGTGGAGATGTACCAGGCCCACATGCAGGGAAACAAACACCAGATTAGGTAAGATCGAGAAATCTTTTTTTTTTTTTTTTTTTTTGACAAGATAATGTTTACTTTCATTTGCACTGAAAATTGAAGTTTCCGCTTCACTTTATCTTCTATAAGTCTGACAACATGGAAAGTCCATTAAGTGGTTTTCTGATATATTGGATCATATTATGGTCATTACCTAAATGGCTCTATTTTCATCAGGTGCAGCACAGTCGTGGCCAGTCAGATCAGCTCCTGTCATTCCCTTTAAGAACTCTGTGACACGGCATATTGTTGATTTTGTAATTCCTGAAGATGGAGCAGAGATGTGCTGCCTTCCAAATTTTACACAGGAGGAAATTGGCACACATTTCAAGGAGATTCAGGGTCGTACGGTACTATGAGTAATCATTTTATCAGTGGTGACTGCCTCATGATGCGCATCAACTACCTGATTAACATCCAATTCAATAGACAAGAGTCAGCTTAATATTTTATATGATTAACTGAAATAGAAGGCTGCATTCAGAATTAATGTTTTGATTATTAACGTCAGATGGACGAAATGTGGAAAGCATCCACCAAACCTGCCTGTGGGATTTTGATTTGATTTTGTTCACGTGCGCCCTTGCCTCCTGAAACCATGAACGTTAAGTCCTGTCAGCTGTGCTGCATTTAGCCCAACTTTGGGCTGACAGAGACAGAGGTGCAAGCGCAAGGTCACCTCAAAAATGCCATCGAAATAACAATGCACCAGCACAGCTCTAACGACACACCCTTTGTTGTGCTGCTCCACCCAGCGCGGGCAACTTAGCAACTTAGTGCCGGCTGAAGAAAAGCCCCTTGTGCAGTTCCAAATAATTAATACGCCTGGAGCTGCACTCACAGTTTGCGTCTCATTCAGGGGCAGAGCCTCCGTGCTGCTACATTAATATGATGCGCATGGCATAATTTTTCCATTGTGTAGTTTTTGGGTCCTTGTACGATAATATTTGGTAAAATACAATAATTTTAAAGCTGCAGTACGATATTGCTGTGTTTTCCATCTGGCAACACTGGCTCTGCTTAAACCAGCTTTGCGCCGTGAAGAAAATAGTATATAGTATATATAGTATAGTACTATAATCTCCATGTTGCTTTTAGCTGCTTCTAGTTCATTTAATGATTATCAGCCCACACAAGAATTGATCAATAACGTATTTCTTGTTTTCTTGACCAGGGAGAAGAAGGTAATTGACCTTTGCAAATCCCAACAAAAAGTCTACAGCACATTTGCAGACGAACTATCGGATTACATTCAGCTTCAGAAAGTTCGTGGAATCACCCCCAAGACCGCTCAAGTCCTTCATCAGGGTGACACACAAAAGGAGGATGAGGAAGATGAGGAGGAAGAAGAAGAGGTTGTTTTAAACAAGGAGGATATCATAGAACCGAACAGACCTATGCCCAACTTCGCTCCCTCCCTTTATCCTCCGCATCACTCTCGCATCGGTTGTTATAACCCAGTTGAAGGATGGCGTCCTCCATATCCAGGACCCCCCAGGACATCCCATGACTTGGATTACAACTGTCTCCCTCCAGTCCTTCCAGGCTCAGGCTCTCCACTGTTGACTAGTCGGCCCATAAAGAGAAGGAAGCAAAGAAAGCAATCGAGCTCCTCCTCATATAGTACCTCATCATCCTATTCCTCCTCCTATAGCAGTCCCTCAAGTGACAGTGATGACACTGAATACCGGCGCAGAGAAAAGAGGAAGATTAGAAGATCCAGGCGGGAGAGAGACAAGAAGGCAAGAGATGAAGACTCAGACAAAGAGGAAAGGAGGAGGAAGCATCGAAGGAGAGAAAGAGACAAAGAGTCAGAGGAGAGGAAAAGAGGTGAATCTGGAGAGTCAGAGGAGGAGAGGAGGAAAAGGAGGCGGAAAAATTATGGCAGACAGAGGCGACGAGATAAGAAATTCCGTGAGGACGACTTTGAGGCCGGCGGAGGGGAAAGGGTGATGGACAATTTAATGCCAAAAGAAATGATGGACAATAGGAAAGATACTGAAATGCATATTCAGGCAGAAATGAATGTCGAGCAGAGGGATGGTGGACAGGATGAGCCAGCAAAGCCCAAATACAGGAAAGACAAGAAGAAAATAAAAGAGAAAATAGACACAAGGACAGAGGAGGAGAAGCTGTGGGACGACTCGATTCTGGGTTGTTAAACTCTAAAGGTCCAGTTTAACTCTGTCTTTTAAACTGATGAAATTTAGGCCAAATGGGAATTTTTCACAAGCATGATTTTCTCTAAAACTGTGTACATTAAAACAACTTAATTGCCGTTAACAAAATAGCTATCTCTGCTCTGACAGCCTAAAAGTGTATAGGTGTGCTAGCTGGCTAGCCATGTTGAGTCAAGTGTGTTTGTAAAGAATGAATGAATACCTCTTATTTCAGTGTTGGAGGAGCGTCTCACATGCATCCACAACTCCAGTAGCTTTATTTTTCACTATGACACAGTTAATATGTCTTTGTTGAATTAATTTGCACATTATTATTAATTGTTGGCTGTAACATTTTATGATCTTTTGTTTTTTTGTCCATTATTTGAAAAACCAAGAAGTCCTCCTTACTTCCTCAAATAACACACCAATAAGTATAATTATGTATCTGTGCTTCTGGCAAGGGTTCATAGATGTGATTTCTTTAGCAGCCTCTGGTTGGCGCTGTTGAGCCTCATTTAGTGCATCAGTAAGCAAATAAAAGCACATAGATGTTAGAAGCTTAGTCATTCCATTTCCTTTGAAGTTCTGTCTGCTTCACTCAGAGCCACATGGGCTGAAGGGAGGCGGTTAGAGATGTAGAGCAGCCCTGCGCATGTTGGACAAACCTTATGTAACCTAATTCTGTAATTCTGTGCATAATTTAAAAAGAAAAAGCTTTAAAGAAACTTGAGTGTGTTGAGACATTGCCCTAGTCTACAATGCATTGTCTGCACTTGCATTTGCATTGTGTAATTGGTGTTTTTGCACATGCTAACAGCACATGAAGTGTTTGGGGTCAGACAGGTGCAGCAGATCAAATGAGAACTGCAGAATTTATGTAATGATGCAGTCTACACTAGTACAAATCTATCTGTTGATTCATAAGGAGCCATTCAAAGCAACATTATTTTTTGAGAGAAGGCCATTAAGAGTAGATACAAAGATATAAGATATAAATTGGCTGTAGGCATTGACTCTTGAAAACAGACTAAGTGGTGTCTAATATTTTCATACTACACTTGATTAGGGCTGCAGCTAACGATCATTTTCATTACTGATTAATCTGCCGATTATTTTTACAATAAATTGATTAATCGTTCATTCTGTGAAATGTCCGAAAAGTGCTAAAAATGCTCATCTTAATTTCCCAGAGCCCGATGTGGTGTCTTCAAATGGCTTCTTTAGTCCAAACAACAGCCCAAAACACAAAGACTCATTTATTTTCATAAATGACACAGAGAAGCAGCAAATCCTCACATATAAGAGGTTAAACCAGCGATTCTTTTTACTTATTTGAACAATGAAACGATGAATCGATTATCAAAATAATTGGTGTTTAATTTTCTATCGATTATTCGGTTAGTCATTGCGACTCTATTCTTGATGCACGTGCCAGAAACTGGCCAGAACATGCTTAGACTGACCGAGAGATTTAATATTTGCAAGAAAATTCCTTTGTGGTGGTGAAGTTATTTGTTTAGGAGGTTTTAATGTGCAGAATACGACCAATTTTTGCAGAGTGGTATTTGCTTGATTGCTGTGTATCATATGTGTATGTATTTGATTGAATTGGGATCCTAAGATCAGAAATCTGCACATAACTTTTGGGTATTACATGATTCAAGCCAAAGTAGAGTGGGAAACGTAAAAACGTGCATGTAGAGGAATGTGGTGGTCTTTCATGCAGGCTTGAATGCTGTCGTAGGTACTAGTGTGACAGCAAAGAAAAACTGAATGAAAAAAAGACAGAACAGTCTACCGCTGAAGTTCTTTACAGGCTGTAAAATGGGAAACAAACAAGCTCAGAAATCTCGAGTACAGAACGATGTGGACGTGAAGTAAGTTTCTCATCTCAAAAAATAATGTTAACTGTTCACAAAACAGGCTGATGACAAGAGTAGAGAGAAGACATGAGAGGTGAACTTCTCAGCACACAAGCTTCGACTTAAAGCGTCGGAGCAGAGACACCAACAAAGGCGTCGCAGCTCAGCGATGTTAAAGAGCAGCTCTGAAGCCCCCTGAGATCTCCTGTTTTCAAAGAATCCTGTGGTCTTCATTCCCTGCCTCGCTCGAGTCCTCGACCCACCGTAGAACTATAGGGTCCCCACATCCTCTCACTTTGAGACCCCCGCCAGACCGTTCTACACCCTAACCTTTCATGCCCACACAATACAGTGCACACGCACCACTCGGATGATTTAAGCACTCATCAGTTTTCAACAAGGAAGTTTGACTTCGAAGGATGAGACTTTTAAAACTCAGTCTTTATTTCTAACGGCTGCACTTAAGTACAATTAAAATGCCCATCAGGGCGCCCTGGTAGCTTACTTGGTAGAGCAAACACCCCATGTATGAAGACTGCGTCCTTGCTGCAGTGGCCCAGGTTCGATTCCACCCCATGGACCTTTGCTGCAGGTTATACCCTCTCTCTCTCTCTCTCTCCTATTTCCTGTCCACTCTTTGGCTGTCCTATCTTAATAAAGGTGCAAAAGCCCCAAAAAACTCGCTTAACAAAGAAAACCAATATGCCCGTCAATAGGATATATTACCTTTAATGTGGACTTAAATAAGGTTTTGTGGGAAAACTAGCTGCAAACAAAGGTTGGGCCTCCTCGACGCTTTACAATATGTCCTCCCCTGAAAGTCGTCGCTGCTCTTTTATGGCAATATCACTCGGAGAATCTGTCGGCCTGATCTGGAGTTGATTATACTTCAAATCATCTTGTCAGCCTTAGCATTTGGGATATTCATTAAATAGAACACACCACTGTAAAATTTTGTCCTAAAACAGCTAATTGCATAGGCAGTTGTCAGAAAATAAATCTGCATTTTAAGTTACTACTACGAAAAGCTAAATTTTTATTTGTCACAGCTTTGGAAATAACAGGATTTGCTGTTATTCTATGTTTTATGTCTTTATAAATGAAGAATCTTTTGGTATTGGACCTAAGAATTACCTGGAAATTCTAATGGCCATTTTGTGACCATTTTTTAATATTTTTTTGACCTATGATTAATCGTTTAATCTGCAAATTACTCAATACTCGTGAAACTTGGTAGTTGCAGCCCTAATAGACTTACATTTTCACTTAGGACAATATAGTTTGCTACTTTTTACAGCCTTAAGTATTCATGTGAGTTGTGCTGAAAAGATCTTTTATGTTATACAGAAGTTTAGAGAGTAAATATCTCATTTTGTTCTTTCAGTGATATAAGCATACATATGTCAAGAAATAAGTTGGAGACAATTAGTGAATATTTTTGAAAATTCAAATTTTATATGAACACTGTCAAACTATTGGAAAACTATATCAAGTCTGATGAAATAATTGAAAGTCAATGGTTTCTCTTTTAATTTCATTTTCTTAGTTTTTCATGCACAAATCTCACTTGAGTTTGTTGTGGTGCTTCCTTTTTTATACCCCGTACTTTACGTAAAGTTAAGAACGTCAGGAATAAGGAGGGAATGGACTTGCATACGTAGATGAGTAAATATGTCACAGTAACATACAATATTATGTATCAGGTTTGGTGTGTCTGATCATTCATTTCGAGTTGATACTTCATGTTTAGGCTCCGTACGACGGTATTCCCTCTCTGTGCTCTGCTGTGAGGCATGAAGCTGCGTATGTAGGACTATGCTGAGCTCTAGGTCACACACCTGGGCAGAGACCACAGCACGGCAAACTGCTGCTCTGCAAATACAACTTTTTTTATTGCTTGATATGTGGTTTCATGTCAGCTCAGATCAGACATCACCACACGTTTTCAGCTGTTTGTCATGATCACTACATGTGTGTCACAAATGTTGAACTGTGTCTTTCTGTTTCAACAACCCGCATGTCTGAGGTGAAAACAAAATTGTTATTTTTTGAGTGTATACTTAAAGTGACGGCAGTCAAGAATATCCGAATCAGAGGATTGCATCCTTTTTTCTTTATAAGGTGACCTTTTGCCAGATATGTTTTATGCACATCTCGAATCTATTTTTTCAACTGTGTGTGTGTGTGTGTGTGTGTGTGTGTGTTTGTGTTTATGTGTTAGTCCCTTGGCTGGTTTATGTCCCACCCTGGTAGGCCCTGTGTGTGTCACAGTGGGGTGTTACCTTGTCAACACAGGGCCCTCTCAGTTCAGTTCCTCCCATCATCTCTAACAGATAGATAGCAGGAACAGAAAGTATCAGCACCGTCCCTCAGCAACCACTCAAGATACACACACGCGTACACAAAGGCCTACTGGCGACCGGACAAAATGATCCCGCTGCCCCTGGCGTGGACTCTTTTGACATTATTGCCGTGGATATTGGGTAAGACCACTAAGATTCTCTGTTTGATCTCATCTTGTCGTTCGTCTCCGACATTCTCAGCATCATAACTCCATTAGTCAGGCGCCTGCAGCGAGGGTTGTATTATGATCCAGTTAAACTGAAGCCTGTTGATGTTATACTAACTAACTTTACTTGTCTGTAATCCTTAGTACAGTCCTGACAGAGGTCGAGCTGAAAGGTGACATTTCTTATTAATAGTTTAACTGATTCAAAGGACGGTTTGAACAGACAAAGCACAACGCCGTAGTCTTTGGTTCCTGTCTTAATACTGCCATAGTCAATCTGTAATGGAAGAAACTATGAATTGTACGATTATACTTGTATAAATTTATGATACCGTTATGTGATGAAATCAATGTAATGTGCAAAATCTGGATTAAAGGATTATCTGTAATTTATAAGGATAACAATACACTACCTGTTTGTGTTCTTTAAAGTTGATTGTATTTGTACTGCATTGCGCAGTTTTCCGCATACAGATTAATTGTTTCGGTGCAATCTTGAATGTTACGCAATTTTTGCATTTAAATACAGAAACAAATAAAACGATCATGCAGAAGACTTCAGTACCACTTGGCCTTAACCTTTCCACGCTGGAAGCTTTTGAACTTTTGGTATTTTTGGATGTTTTGTAAGATGAGTGATTACAACAGGTACACACTGCCATGCTTAATTTGAAAACACGCAAAATAGGCCTTGAATGTGATTCTAAGAAAAGATAAAAAGGTTCTTTCAACGAAAGCATCCCTTAAACATCGCATAAATGCTAAATCAGTCTCCTCATACAGCAATATCAAAATGTCACCTTCACAGTTTGAATTAGGTAAATGTCTTCATAGTTTATTTCCATTCTTGCGACACTTTTGGTAATTGTTGTGTTTCTCTGATTTTGCCAGTTATGGTTGTACTTTTCCTGTTTTGCTTGAAGCGCTATTAGTTTTACTCTTTTTTTTTTGCAATTTGTCTTAATGTTGTTCTACAGTACAAGAGAATGCACTTGCACTGTTGCTTAATGCTTTTACTTAAACCTTTCTAAACACCAAATAATGACCAAGTTGTCTTGAGACACCAAAACAAGACCGGGGTAACGTTTCACGGAATTATACAGTTAACTGTGTGTTTGGACTTGGCTGTTCCTTCACTGTGGGGTCTTCGAGTCGCAACTGTTAACAATAAGACCTGAACTCCTGTACTGGACTGTGGAAGTTATTCAGTGTACTACAAGTGTGTTTCTGGTGAAATCCTAAACGTCCTTCTGTTTTCACTCCTAGGTTAGAGTCCGATCCTGCTACAAGAAAACGTCAAGGAGTTTTATCCTGAGCTCCTCAGTAATGTGACTATCGAGTGTGACTGTTTTAACATCTCCTGTGCTTCTGTGTCGTGGTTCCGAACTATTCCCAATCACAACAAAGTACAGTTTCTTGGTCAAAGCAACAACGCTGACCGTTTTACTCATGGCAAAGGTGTGGAAGCAGCACGGTTCAAATTCAGCAGGAGGAGCAATGGCCCCTATTTGCTTCGCATAATCAAAGTTACACAGGAGGACGAAGGGTTTTATTCTTGTGTACTTCGGGATTCAAGAGGTGCAGAAGTGTGGAGGCCAGGGAATCTTCTTTGGCCAGGAGGTTTGTATGCTAAAATCTTATGCGCTGCAATTAAAGCAGTTAAATACTAGGCGACTGTAGTTACAATCTATTTGTTTAAATTCATAGGCAGGTGCGGGAGTGTATGATTTAGGATTTCAACTCCTGATCTGATGTAAATTTGCACATTTATTTCTGGTTCATTTTCATATCTACAGAATATACAGGATTTAAATCTATTGAACTACTCGAATTAAAAAGTAAGTTGGGTTGTTGTGTGAAATGTCAAAAAAAATTGAATTCAGTAACTTGCAAATCCTTACGACCGATATTACATTGAATACAGTCCAAAGACAAGATATGCTCAAGCTGATGTTCATTATATTTTGTAAATAGACACTCGTCCTGATGTTGATGCCTGCACCGCATTCCAAAAAGTTAAGATTCAGTGATTCGTTACCACTGCGCTACATCCTCTTATCTTTCAACAACATTCTGTAAGCGTTTTTACTGATTGTTGAAGTTCTGAAAGTGAAAATCCTTCTCGTTCTTGCTTGACATACGACCTCAGTTGCTCAGCAGGCTGGGGTCTCCGTTGTTGTATTTTGTGCTTCATAATGTGCCACACTTTTTTAGCGGGAGACGGTCTGGACTGCATGTCGGATAATCAAAAATCTACATTCCTTGACTAAAAAGCCAAACTGTTGTAACATGAGCTGAATTAGGCCTGTATGTTATCTCAAAATCTGTTTGTACCTTTCAACATGAATGGTAACTGAGATGTGCAAGTTTCCCGTACAGTGGGCACTGCAGCACTTCCATACCATCACAGATTCTGGCTGGGCTGGAGCGTCCGTTTTTCTTTGTAGCCCAGAGGATGTGACGTCCATGGTTTCCAAAAAGAAATTTAAAATTTGGACTTGTCAGACCAAAGCACATTTTTCCACTTTGCGTCCGTCCTTCTCAGATGAGCGTAGACAAGCTGCATTTCTGGACTTTGCCGATGACGATACATCACGATGAACTAGCATTCAGTATTGGTTTTTGGACTTGCCCCTTACATGCAGAGACCTTTCTTGATTCTATTAACCTTTTGATGATGCTATGACTGAGACTTTCGAGGATGCCCCTTTCATACCCAGTCATAGTATCATCACCTGTTACCAGTGAAGGTATTTACCTGTGAACTTTTCCAAACAGGTGTTTTTTGAACATCCAACAACTTTTTCAGACTTATGCTTGCCCTTGTCCAAGCTTGTTTGAACCCTCTAAAAACCTAAAATAAATTATCTTTTCAAACAATGAAGACCGTACTGTATTCGACTTAGCATGGCTCGAAAAGGATTGGCATTCATTGAATTCATTCCACAGCTTTTTTAGAATTACAGTTGTACAGTTAAAATCGTCACTTTAAAAAAGGAGATGCCACTCCGTACAATGTAATTGCGGCATCCTCTGTATGAGTTCAGGAACAAGAATAACCCCCACTGTCTGTCATTCTTTAAAAAAGTTATTCATGTCATACTTAGAAATAAAAACCTGGGTGTACTGCAAATTACAAGTATTCATGAAACTCCAAGCCGTAGCACTCGACACTGCTGTTGTTACCTTTGTTAAATGATACATATTCTACATAAGAAAGAGTACAGTTTAAGCTTCCAATCGTGGTTGTGCAATTCTTCTTGATTGACTGGGGGTTTCTGTACACATTAACTAGAATTCAATGTAGCATAAAAATAAATTGTTAAAATGGGATTGCGTCATATTTATGTAGGTATGTGTGAGGAGTTGCCGTTGAGTTGTAAAACAGTGCTTGTAGAGAATTTGTTGATAAATTCATGGTAAGGGTCATTTTTTACGATGGATATAGATGTAAAATAGGGACAGATCAAACATTTCTGGGTTTTCCTTTATTTTTTCTTCTCTAAAATAAATTCTTAACATTTAATGCTTCATGGCTGTGTAGTTATCACTTGTCTTTTTGTTTGCTTGGTCTTTATCTTACAGTGACTCCTCCAACATTACCTCCTAAGACAATTGGCAAACCGCCATCCAACTCAGTCTGCCGCTGCTCGAAGAATCCTTTAAAGAGTGAGTTATGAAGGATTTTTCAGTAAAGGAAAAAGAGTACAAGTCTGTGTACGCTGTGCAATTTGTATGATGCCCTGCTGCCCTGTGTCAACATGTATCCAATGATGCAGAATCACTTTAATCTGTAAAAATACGTGTTATAACAAAAATAAATCTTGTTCACTACCAGATTGAGATTATATAAATTCAACAGGTTGTATAGAAGAAAGTAACCATCTAATGATTGATTATATCTCCTGGCTTGAATGCAACATGCTTTAGTTAGTACGTTTTACTAAAACCATACATGTGTACTGTTGTTTGTGTGTCCCAGATGGTTGCGGCTCCCACATTCTGTGGACATTGGTTGGACTTATTGCTGCCTTGGCTCTGTCTCTCATCTGCACACTGTACTACTTCAGCCGTGAGTAGTCCTTCAGTTTAATGCGCAAAATAATGTTATGTTAGACAGAGAAAATAACAGCTTGTGCAGAGATTTTCTGTCAAGCGATGCAGTATAAATGTTCATATAATGTTGTTGCAGCTTTGAAATTTAAATATTTAGGTGAAAAAAAATTCCCTCTATTTCTTTTGTTTGAACACATTCTTGTTCACAGGGTTACCCAAAAAATGTCGGCACCGCTTTACGAAGTAAGTATATTACTGTAAATGAGCAAAATCCCCCAAGATTTCTGAATTTTTTACAGTCTTGTTTATTTTGCCTCTGCAACAAATGTTATGCACTGACACATTAATCTCATTGTTTTGTTTTTCTCTATTAAGGAGACGGTAGATGACCCGAAGCGCTGCATCTACAGCTTGTGTCTGGCTGACTGTATGTACGTTCTGTGTGAATTTCCACATATTTACATAGAAAACCTTATTATCTTATTGATTTTTAGCACGATTCAAAACATTTTCAAGTTTAAATCAATGGCTTCAATGAACCTGCTACAATACGTGCTAAAATCAGAGGTTGTTTCTGCTCTATGACTCTAAAATTCGCTGCGCACTGACACCTGCTTCTATGTTTGCAGTGGCTGAAGCATTTCACTGAAGCTGACATCCAGTGCGCCATGAAGGACATGATTCAACTTGAAGATCTTCTCTGTTAACATGTCGAGTTTATTTAAGTCAAATATGCACTCAGTCAATAGTTTGTTTCAGCAGCAGTAAACATGCGACACATTGTGATATATTGACAGTTTTATATAATTGATATGTAGATATTTTGAAATCTCCAAAGCTTCCACTAACTTCGGTTTCAAACTCTGTGCTGTAACTACTCTTCTATAACTTTGATTTGTCTGTTATCAAAATGCGTATGACATAACTATTGATTCATGCTGTTTTTTTTCAGTTTAGCAGTTTTGTGATCCGTGCTTTTATGTTTAGATTATTATTAAATCTGGACAAAACAGAGCAGTATTTGTCTTAAAAGCCCCAAACTAATCTGTTCATTTACACACAAAAAGCATGTAAATCACAAAAACAGCTGAACTGAAATGCAATACTTGCCCGTAATGCTTTCTGTGCTATTTATGCGTTTTTGTCTCTCAATGCAGTGTTTCTTCATCATAAGACGAGTCTGTGTTGAAATAACCTGCGCTGTCAAGTTGATTTTTATTTCAGAATATGTTAAATAAAGCTGTTATCTGTTGTTCAGTGCTTTCATAAACACATTTATTTTCCATGACATTTCAGTCACCTCTAGATTAATGACCCTGATGGTTTAACACAGTTGCTCAAAGACACCTTTACAACAGCAGAAATAATACAAATACTACTTAGTGTCCAAAAGCTGTATCTTTAATGAGAGTCATGGCCCTTGCACACATAATTAAAAAGTCCTGTGTTTCAAAAATGTTTTTAGCACGTAGTGTACATCCAAAAGATTTCTATATATGTGTATTGGAAGAGTGGAGTGGTTTGGAAGTGGGTGTTTTACATTCATTGTCAATATTGCGTTTGGCGGAAGTCGAGTAGGTGAGTGACAGGGTTCAGTTTCTTCCTTCACCTTTGATGCGTAAACTTGCATCACATTCAGTTTCTGTTCAACTGCCTGCAGTTTGCACCGACAAGCTTTATTGTTATAATCTTAAATTACAGGACCGAGTGTTTATATCTCGCTGCTCCCCCCTCTCTCTGAAGCACACAAAGCAACACACATGCACACCTGTGCGACTGAGCGTAAAGAAACAACTCTTTGGTGGTTGCTCAGGTCTCGGAGTGTGTGCGCAACCCTTTCCTGTGTGCTGAAGAAGAGAGGAGAGACTGAGCTGTGTTCAGTGAGATGCTATCGCTCCGCTTCAGCTTTGAGCTCTTCATCTAGTCTCTAAAACAAAACAACCACAAAAATACCACAGACTCAACCACAAGCAGTGTCAGCGACACAGAGGGAGAAAGACTGAAAAGAGTGTTACAGTTTTCAAATGAGGATAAAGTCAGAAAAAACTTGAAGACAGCGTCTTGTTGGAGTGCTTTATTCAATATGAAATAATGCAGTTCCATTACCAAATGCATGAAAACACAGTAAATGACTTTTAAATAAATTCTTGTGCGTGGGCATAAGTGGGGTGTATATTACTTTATGAATTATAAATTACTATTACAGTAAAACACATGAAGGTAAATGAACGAGTCTAGATTCAAAAAATGAACACTGATTAAGTTAGCAAGTCAAACAAGAGCTGTAATGACACTTCATTTCAACAGTGGCACCACATAGTCAAGTTTAATACAAACAGCTACTCTCTTTAAGTTGTCAAAATTATTAGAAACACTCTAAAATATAAATGAACACAGTTCAACAGCAGCACAAAAGACAAGAAAGTCCCAAGAAAGTTGCTAAAGTGGACTCAAAACCTCTCTGTGACAGTTTAAAGGAAAACTGAAGCTAAAACTTATTGCAAGGCTGTTGTATTAAAGAGTTTTAATCTTTGTGAAGTGGACCCGATAAACTTACAGTACGTTATCAATATGTTGACTTTTGAGGAAATCATTTGTGCACATTTATCAGTTCCAAGAAACGTGACTGAATGCAGATGGCACCAGTGGTTTTACAGAAGGCTAAAGAGAACTGATTCCCTCTGTTTCCTTATTACGAGGATACATTTACACAAAATAAAATATGAACGTAAAGTAATAGATTTGTGTGTACTGCGTCATACGCCTTCTCATAAATGTATCATTTCTTAATGTTACTACATACAGCGTGTGAAGTATAATTTCAATTAAATTTTCAATTTAAATTTTACAGCTTTAGAAAAACTTATTTAATATTTGTAACATTAGTGTATTGTTTAAAATCTATGACTCATTATTAAAGAGATCTATAAACTGTAGGGTTAGGGTCAGGGGGCTCGTGGAGGTGCTGCAGGGGTTCCCCCAAAAAGGTTAAAAATTTTCATCAAAATGATTTATATCTGAGAATTTTCTAAAAGTTGGACAAAAATTATATTGAGTAAACTCATTAAAAGTAAACTCTATTATTAATGGGCAATGATAAGCTACCTTTTACAAATATGATCATGACTAAGTATAAAATTGGTTAAAAACAGTTGGCTCGTCTTACAAAAGAGACTCTTTTTCTATTTTTTATCATTTATTTTTAATCTGGGGTCCCTGCTCTGTTTCTCTGCCGATCAAGGGGTCCCTGTGCTGAAAAAGGTTGAACACCCCTGATTTAGATTAATGGAACTTGCTTAAATGCATAAGCGGTAACATGGAAAACTAATTTCCCTTTCACTATTGATAGATAGCCTTTGGAAATAAACAGGTATAAGGTTCTTGAAAAGATCACGTACAGAGTTAAAAAAATAAATAAATAAAAAAAAGGAAAATACCATTATGAAATTCTATAGTACCACAGAAAATCTGGAGTGTACAGGTACAACAGTGATATGATAGTGACGTGATCCTGTCTGGTTAGCTCAGCTAGACTCTTTAGTACAAAGGTATGCTAGTGAAGTGTGTCTTTGTGTTTTACTCAATGCACTGACTTGCTTTTACTTTCTTTTGTTTCATTGCTGAAAAATTGGTAAAAATAATAATAAAGGAAATATATAATTTTTCCTGAAAAAAAGTGTCCATGAGGGTGTAATGGTTTCTGTAAATGTATCCTGTAAATGTACAGTCCGCTCGTCCCAGAAAAAACAAACACAAAAGTGGAGAGTAGCCTTATGTGACATAATAACATGTAACTTCATTTTAAGTTATCACATGTTATTATACCATAGGTTTGCATAATGAAGCATTTTTCATTCATTAAAGTCTGTTATATATTACAAAAAACTTCTGAATGATAAACTGAAACATTAATTTACCTAAAAACATTTATAAACTATAGACGCATGATAAACAGCATGCATGTGAAATGTGGGTCTTAACATTGAAAAATGCTTTAATTACTCTTATGCTTTTTCTTTAAGGGTTACACATATTCACAGTCCTTTAAATGAAATATTTAAGACAGTACACAATGTGCTACAGAACAAAGCTTTGGTCATGTCTTAAAAATTCCAGTTTTACACTGACATCCATTACACTTCAACAATGCAAATAAGAAAACATTCAACCATATCTGTCGAGCATGAATGGTGAAAATGTTTGAGTTCAAACATGTCATGGTAAAGTAACAGTTGAATCACGCAGATGGTTAAACTAGGCTTTTTTTTGGTGAAATTCTGCAGACAGCATATTGTGTAATATGTCATGCATTACAGGGTCAGCTGTCTTGAGCTACAGTGAGATCAGAAAGACGGACGGTACGTGTCGTATGTTTTCAAAAGTTAAATTTGTCACACATGACCTGAGATAGGAATCAAAGTCACAAACTGAACAGAGGGGGTCCTCGAGATAAGAGCTCCATACACAGTGTATTTCACATACAGTGGAACAGTTTAATATTTCTTATGAATAAATCTGCCCTGTTCACATTTTCCATGTCACATTTTGTACAGTTAAAATACATTTTCCACTTACATACCTATCTCTTTTCTTGATTTCGCACTGTTAGCAAAAGCCAAAAAAGTCACGCAGAAATTGTTTCCAAAAGCTGGCAAACCGATACGCAATCCTGACAGGAAGTGTCAGTAACGTGAGAAATGATGAGAAAAACACGTATCCGTTTACATCTGCATGTGTACAAAGCATCCATTTCCAAGATCTCTATTTCTACTTACTCCTCCTGTTGCTCTTGACTTCCTTGTCACAACTTCACATCCCATAATGCCTCAAAATGCCGGTACGGGAACAGAGCAGAGGCAGGTGAGCCAAAGTGATGAGGAGCAGAAGATCAAGCAACTGGTGTTGATGTTAATTCACTGGTATTAATGGTGCTGCTATTTTCCAATTGCCCCTTCTGACTGCATTTGAATGTCAAGCTATGTGATGCTGCTCTGCAGGGCACTCTCTGTCTCACAGGCTTTCTCTGGTCACCCACTACACACACACACACACACGAACAGATGTAAGTTTCAGGTTGGAGACCCCCTTGTGTGACTAAGATAGGGAAGCCCATGCAGGTGTGTTTGTGAATGACTAAGCCCTGGTATGGAAAGGGGATGTGGGCTAATAGGAGTGTTTTTACTGGGTCTTCCCTCTAACACAAAGCATCAACAGAATCCCCTGCTTACTGACAATCTGACCCTGGTTTCAATCATGGTTTCACATGCAACAAAGGTTACAGTCATTTATGAAAAACAAAAACCAGAGTTGAGTCAATAATAGGAATCTTCACTTTGAGGAAATAATGCAGCAGCTTACATAAATGCTCCACAGCACAGGTAGATGAGACGCGACGGTGTGTTTAAATCTGTCTCTGTTTGTTGTCTGTCTCTTGCCTCCCACTAATGGAACAGATCAATCGCCCACTACAGAAGAAAATGTCAGAACGTGTTGCCCATTACTACATCGCTGCATTTACTTTCCATTACTGAAAAGGAAACAGGACGGGCGCTTGGTTGCGCCATAGCGGCTGAAGCTCACTCAGTTGATTTGGAGGAAGTTTCACTTCGATACAACTGTTAACCTTCACATGAAGTGACAAGTGACAGGATGCTGAATTTCTTATACAGTAGATTCTATATGATTTGTTGTTTTAACTTTGTTGTTAATAAATGTCGTGGATTTATTTTTATTTTTGGTCACCTTCCCTGGTTGCTTGTGCTAAAATTTGATTCAGCAGTTCGATATGGCTTTACGTGAGCCACAAGCCACCAGCTTTTCTTTCCTTTTTTTTTTCTAAAAAAAAAAAGCCCAGTTATCTGAGCCAAGTTATGCAATCCAATCATTTGAAAAGAAGAAGAAGAAGAAGAGGAAGAAGGAGAAAAGGAAGAAGTACTTACTTTATGGAGAAGAAACATAAGATAAGATAAAATAAGATAAACTTTATTCTCCAAATCTCAAAAGAACAGTCGAGGTTTTTAGTATTTCACCTCCAGTTTTCTGCTTTCCCCATAATCCAACTCTTCTTTAGACCCTCCATGCCTGCCACATATCCATACCTTTCAAACTGCACACCTAAAAAACAGTAATGAAAAGAAAAGTTGTTGCCTCTAAGACTGAACCAGAATGATCTAATGTGTAATAACCCTGATGACATCATCAGGGTCAAGGACCATTTTAGCCTGCCGCTTCTCTCAGTGTTGAGAACGTGTCACCGGAAACATTTGAGAAGTTAAACTGCAGCTCTCTGCTCTCTGTGGGCTTAAACATTCAGGCATGCTGCATCTCCAGCTCCACCCCAAGTCTGTCTATCACAGCAGGTGCTGTCAATTATCTTTTTTTTCAGCCTTTAAAGGTAAAATACCCGCGATGACATCACAGGTGGGAGTGTGGCCAGAAATGCACCAAACGTCAATGTTTCAACTGTAGCAGAAGAGAGTCGCAGCAGTTTTGTGATTAATAATCTGTGACTGTTTTAACAGCAACACAGCTCCCAGTCCTGATTATGCTGCCATCTAGGGGTTTGAAGTCCACCTGCAGTGACTGATTAGCCATGCAAGACAGATGATCGTTTTTGTTTATTTAGTATGCTATTGTTTACTTTTAATCATTAAATGTTTTAGGCCAATCAGAGGAATAAAATCAGCAGTGGAATGTAACTAAGTACATTTACTCAAGTACCTACATGTTCAGGACACTTGTATTTCTCTTGAGCATTTCCATTTATGGGTGGAGAAAATTCTCTCAAAAACAGGCTGATTTTCTGAGCTTATGAAAAGTTGACTGTTATGTCTCTCACAGGATTGCCGTGATGATTTGCTGATTTCATCTGATCATCCAATAGGATATGATGCATCACTGTAGATTAAATTACCAACAGTTCATTATGTGGTTAAACTATTTCTTCCTCAAAATTAGCAAAAAAAGAAAGAAAGAAAGAAATGCAGCAGTAATACTATTTAAAACATTGTAAAACACCAACAGGGACCATTTTTCTGCAGAATGAGAACTTTAACTTTTAAAAACACTTTATACTTAAGTTTTCATTGCAGGACATGAGTGCTCTTTTACCACAGCTTGTGAGGTAAGTGCCTCTTCATGAGTTGTTTACATTATTTTGTCAATGGTTTAACTGGCATTTGCTCAATGTTACTTGGAGGATTTTCCTCGTCTGCTGTCCAAACACTCCTGTCATCGTGTTTTCACAGAGTCTGCACAGGCTCAATCCAGTGTGTCCTCCTAAATCCTCAGTTACACTATTTACATGCCTTCACGAGAGTTTACTTTATGGAGAAGAAACATAAGATAAGATAAAATAAGATAAACTTTATTGTCCCACGAGGGATATTTGTCTTGGGCACTTTGTGCACAGGCACACAGCTGCAATCACAGATAAAACATGGCATCACAACAAGGACAGTGACACAGGCAAAATAAATACAGCAGCAAAGTTAACAAATAAATGACAGGATTCATAAAGTGCAACAAGTGCATCATTGTGGCTAAAAAGTCCCTAAAACCAATAAAATAAGAACTGAGTGAGCATCAGAAGAAGATGCGAAGCCCAGTGATTAGAAACAAGAGAATAAAGTGGTGATGGTAAAACAATAAAAAGAAACAATCATAAGAAGAGAGAGTATGTACGGCTTGTAAGGCCTCCACCCACTCCTTTAAGCGGGGCAACTTTTGTTGAGTAGCAATGGTTGCTTCTACACCTGCTGACTGTGAAGTGTTTTCCTGACGGCAAAAGCTCATATTCAGGAAATATATGAGAGGGATCATCCAGAATTCTTCTTGCCTCTCTGACCACACTGGTCTCATATACACTTTGAGGGACATTTTTATGATGTTCGTTAGTCTGGACCTGCACTGGACAGTGAGCGAGCCGAACCAAGCAGCCATACCACATCCTACGATACTTTCCAACACTGCGTTATAGAAAGTAGTCATTATCTCAGTTTGGACACCAAACAATCTGAGTCTCCGGAAGAAAATTGAGTCTCTGAGCAGGTCTGGAGCAAAGATAATCAGTATGGGCACTCCAGTTAAGTTTGTTGTCCAACATAATACCTTAGTACTTGCAAGAGGAAACCTGTTCGATCACACTGTTGTTCAGAATCACACAGTCATGAACTCATAGATCACTTCTTTGGTTTGGTTTTGGTTTGAAAATGTTCCTGTTTCTCTTTCACAGTCTAGCAGCTCTGTTCAGTCACACAGTCCTGTGGCTTCTCTCCTCTCTGATTTGAGATCACATGGTCAGCTTAAGCCCTGACTGAAGTGACTTTTAACGATTAGACTGGTGGAAAGTGACTAATTTATTTGCTTAGCTATTGTGCTTTAGTGAGGTAATTATGTTTTACTTCACTACATTTATCTGACAGCTTTAGTCACTTACTTACTTACTACTGCACATTGAGATTATTAATGCCAAATTTGAATTCATTAATGAATTAGTGCATTTTGGATTAAGCCACCAAGCAGTAAATAAAGTAGGTATAATTAGCCCCAACACAACGCAAAAACAGTCTGTTACAAACTGGCCCAGCGTAAGTGAAGAAAAGTCACACCTGAACAAAGGTTTGAAAAAAAAGTCTAGAATTACCCAGTGCTAAAAATAGAGAAACATATTAGAAAAGAATCGCAAAGGCGTTGTGTATAAGGAAGAACCCTGTCTGGACAGAAACAGTATATTCAGAAACCACTTCCTGACGTCCTTTTCTACAGTGCTTTTTGTCTGCTAAACCAGTAAACAGAACCCTACACACTGAGTGCCTAATTAAACAGCATATGAATATTTTTTTTTATTCTTTTACATATATTCAAATAAAAACAGGGGAGATCTGTGGGACCAGACCAGCTGGCGGGGATTCAAGGGCACTTCAGCAGGACAATTTTTACCCATACATTGAAAATAAGGACAAATCCCTTTATACTTGACTTGATGAAATTCACAGTTTTATTTCTGGAGCAATTCTGAGGTTGTCTGTGTAAAGTGGGCTGCCACACACTCTCATCATGTGCTCAGGGCACAATTTTTACACTTCCTATTCCGTCTTTGTCAGCCTACATGCCGTGCACCGCTGCGTTTGTGTGTCAGTATTTGAAGTTCTGTTCGATGCTTCAAACGAAGCAGGGGTGTGAAGTGCACATCGGTGGGCTTCACTTCAAAAAATTTTGCAGACCACGATTGTGCTGCACCAGGTCTCTGCAACACACACTGCAATGATCCCATTTGACACAGCAGAGAAGCAGGTTACAGCTGGGGCGTGGTTTGGTATCTCACAGAACAATCTCCTAGCAGGCGTCAGCAAACACCACAAAGACGTGTTCTGGAGCTATTGTCTTGAGCTATTGCTTGCAAGATTAAAATGGACCAGAACTGGATTCATATTCTGATGATTCTGGTATTTTACCAAAGTAAGTGTGAACATATTTTTTCTGACAAGTTTATTCACCATATGGAAGCTTTAATGCGTTGTCTGGTCTGTGTTTTTGTCTTTCTCTTTTGGATGGTGAATGACGTTTGGCCACTGCTTCCATTTCATTGTATCTTTTAGGAATTTCTTCAGGAGCTGGTAGGGAAAGTGTGGCACAGAATGGGCAGAAGATTGAGATCACCTGTAAGCCTAATGAGATAAACACTTTGATCGTCTGGTTTCGGGTGCTTGACAAATCTGGTATGGACTTCATTGCGTCTTTCAGCAACATCGGTAGGATAAAGGCGACTCAAGCCAACTTTGCTTCCAAATTCAGTGACTCAAAGATGAGCCAACATAAGCTAATACTGGAGTCATTCAACAAAAACGACAGTGGCCTGTACACCTGCGCGTCTCTAATCAAAGGCAATGAACTGTGTTTCGGTGAGGTAACTCGACTAGTCGGAGGTGAGTTTTGCTTCATAAAATCGGCCTAATGACTCGATGGTGGATACGCTTCAGTCTCACTTTCATCTAATCTTTCCTCTCTGTTCAGAAAAACCAGAAGAAGCACAAGCGACCACCCCCAGCAAGCCAGATCTATGCACAACCGCCGCGCCATGTACCTGTGTCACCAGTAACAAGAGAGGTAAATGTTACGAGCCACAGTTGTGTGTAGTGATGGCGTCTGTACCGTCATCGTAGTTATGCTGCTGTGAAGGCAAACAGGTGGATAATGAGCAAATGCTTTGCAGGGGAGACCAAGCCCTCCATGTTTTGTTCTCCAATCATACTGGGTGCGTTGGCCGGCGGCTGTGGCCTTCTTCTTCTGCTCCTCATCATCACCTCGGTGTACTGCAATAGTAAGTCTACCTGAGAGCAGCCCTCATGTTGCCACTCATTTGCCAGTGATGTTTATTATGCAGTCAATGAACACGTGTTTTCTTTAATTCTGAAAATTTTCACAATTTTCTTCCTGCTTTTCTCAGTTTAAACTTGATGATTTTGCTGTTAAATGGGTATTTAATTTTTTAACAACACTTTTTGATCTACTGTAGAAATAAGAACACGGAGATGCCCACACCATTACAAAAGAAAGTAAGTTATTTGTTTATTTATTTATCTTTTAACATGATTGTAGACTACCTTTTTATGAAGTGCCGCTGGCATCCAAAGGTCAGCGGCCGAAGTTTCCCCAACCAATCCCCTAAA
>JAQLOL010000012.1:23694940-23711496 GCA_029783665.1 Naso thynnoides | reverse complement strand
AAACCTTTTTATATACAATCAAGTCGGTGTCAGCAGCAGTTTCTTCATCATCTCCACATCATCACAGTTTGAGAAACGACAGCAGTTTTTTTTTGCTGTCATCGGACAAAAATTCCATAATAACCTTTCAGCTTTTTTGTAATTCAGGTGGTCTGATGGAACATTAGACCTCTGCTTTCTCCTTGGCTGTGTAAGTTTTAGGGAGTGGAGATCATTATGGGCACTTTTCGGCCAATCACAGGTCATTTCAGAGAGTGTGTGTTCATGTTGGCTAGCTAGCTTGATTCCCAGACGTTGCCTCCTCCAGCTTTAAAAACACTGCGCCTGATCATGAGCAGCGATGACTTTTGCTGGAGCTAACGGTGCTGCAGAGAGGCTGCTCTCCACTGTGGGAGACACAACACTAATAACACACTCTGCCTCCCCTACATTGTCTTGATTGGCAGTTTTATTTTACATTGTAGTTCAGTGGAGTAATGATAAGAGTTAATTGTTTCTCCAACAGTGCACTGGAGCAGGAGGAGAGGAGAACTGTACATTGAAAATTGATTTTGAAACAAATCATGACCTTAAAACTCAAAAATTGAGTCACTAAATTCCCACAGATTCACAACACTGTTCAAAGCATCTTATGAAATAAAGGAAACTTGCGGAGGAGCCAGGTGTAGCTACTGACTGGTATTTTGTAAGCTTCAGTATTTTCAAAACAATATTAGAGGCGTTCTCTGTTTTCAGTTGCAAAATTGCAAATGGAGAAACGGTGACCCTTCATATAAAAATATTACCAAAAGATCTAAAATCTGCCTTTTCCAGAGCACTTATTTGCCACAAAACTCATACCTAAGCTTAACACTGTTCCCTCCATTTATAATACGGACACAGTGAAGCCTACATGATGGCCAACCAGTAAGTTTATTTATTTTTTCATGTGTGCTCTATCTGTTTACTGAGTTCAAATAAATCCATAGTGTGTTAGAAATAACTTGAATATAATGTTAGCTTACATTAGCCTGCCAAGTTAAATGATGATTCACGTCAAATGTTAACAAGGCTTTTAATATCGTTTGAGAAGAGTTGAGGCAAATGTTACTAATAAAGAGTTGGTGAAGTTATTGATGAGGTTTGTGTGTTTAATAAGCAGAGTCTTAGTCAGGCATGAAGGTATTTTCTCAGGACAAAATAAATACATAGAACTTTGATGTACAGAGATGACTTAGTGGTTTAATCACTGCCTGGAGAGGAACTTCACAACCTCCATGCAGCTATTTTTTCACATTCATATGTACATGGCAGTAACAAGTGTCCAACACCGTTTTTTCTTACATGCAGTTTGTGGTGATGGGATCTGTGTCTTAGATTTCCTAATATCCGAGTAACAGATGCAGTTGAAGCTGTTTTCTGTTCAGTTACAGTTCAGTCATCAGACTAAAGATCCAGTTTATTTTGCTGTGATCTGTGTGGTCATCGGACTGCTGCCACAAAAGTAAATCACTTTAGCTAATGTGCACGGAGCAAAGAGGTGATCAGAGAAGAAATGAAACATATGTAGTCACTGTTTATTTGTCGTATGTCATTTTTTGCCTACTACCCATCAGTCACGGTGGTTCTTCATTTTTCATTCAGAGGCTAATGGTTGTAAAAATAATTAGGTTTATTTTATTCAAATATCACAATTTGGTCTATCTAGCATTACTTCTGTCTCTAAATTTGATTGGAGTCAAATGGAAACAGATTAAGCTTCAACATCCTCCATCATATCCTTCTGTGGAAGCACAGAAGTATTACAGGAAGAAGTCTATTTGTTTATTAACATGTGATCTTTATTTAACTGTTAACTTCATTAAACTGGAGCACTCATTCAGAGATCAGGGTCCAAAACTTTTCTTCTGAAACTTTTCTTTCTTCACCCACTTTGACAAAACAATTACATAAGGAATCTTTTTTAAATTTGCTCTTAACTGAATTGACCATTTCTTTAAAGTCTGAATAAAGGAGGGATAGCACTGGATGGGACACCTTATCTTTACACATGGCAACACTATCAAATACAACCAAACAAATTACTGCACTAAAAGAAACAGACATACTGATTGAACCAGCCTGACAAACTTTGGACTATAGTCGGTATTCTTTCTAAACTATTTAGTTTAGGCTACTTCTGGGAAATCTTCTTTTAACCAGTGTTTCAGTTTTGAGCCAAACAAATAACTGAAACAAACATTTTTGTATTGTTTTGAGACCTTAAATTACTGTGAAATTATGTACTGAACAGAAAATTTTACAACTCAAAAGTAAAGCTGTCGAAGTCTCTTGTGAAGACAAACTATGTTAACTATGATTACAATGTTAAAAGTATCTTTGGCATTTCTGTAGTGCAGTTTCTTGCTATGCAGCAGGCAAATTATGTGTCAATAATACCTCTGAAGTAAGCTAATATATATAAAATTACTACGACCACTTGCACGGGCTTCTGCCGCGCACCGTTTCATTTCACAAATCAGTTGTTTGGCTCAGACGGTAGCCAAAATAAACAGCTATCTAAAGAGGTGAAAGAAATCCAACATTTACATACAATTGGGCAGATATTAAACTTCTAGGTAATCATTTATAAATGTGGCTAAAAACCATTGTCCCGCCGATCCCGTCTGCAACACCACAATCCTGACTCAGCAGCAGCGATTTCTGCCCCCTTCTCCTGAAAGTGACGCCGCTGATCGCCATCTGCAGAAGGTCATAGACTGACTTTGCATAAATACCTCAAACAACCCCACATCAAAAATGCTGAACTATCCCTTTAACACAAAAGACTGAAGTCAAATTAGCATAAACTAGTAAAATGCATTGATCAGGCCAAATTGTTATATCGTGCAACCTTTTGACAGCAAATCAATGAGAACACACTGAATGGGTCATATTAGCTCCTCCCTTGAAGGGATATTCACAGATTTTTAACTTAGGGCCTCATTTTTGAGCTACCCATCTTATTCCTATTGATAGAGACCATTTTCAGCTCATTGCATGCTGTACAGAGTTTGAACGGCTCGCGTTTCACCGTTAATGCCAATGCAGTCGATGGGACCAACAGCAGCCACTACCAAACTCTGATTAAACACTCCACAGTGCAACCAAAGCAAGTCTAAAATGACGCCAGTCTATTGACACGAATATGAATTTTCGTAGAACAACTTCAGAAGTCAAACTACTGCTGAATTTCTTTATTTTGTGGCTCTGCTTAGGGTTAACAGCAACTTGAGCTAGCACTGGCTTTAGTACCTTCCATGAGCTGAAAATGGTCTCTGTAGACATTACACAGTCCAGATTAAACACAAGAAAAGATACCTCAACGAATACAAAAACTCATTCATTCCCACATCAGTGAATCTCCTTAACTTAGGCCATATGGAAGGCGTACGAGGTGGAGGACGCCATGTATAGACACGTATTGTACTTCTGTATTGTGTCTATGCACTCACGTCTCATTTGTATTGGATTGTACTGTAATTGTGTGTATTTATGTAATGCAGTTTGTTCACGACAAATCTCCCTAAGGAACAAATAAAGTAATCAATCAGTCTAACAATAGGAATAGGACTGGGTAGGTCGAAAATGTGACCCTATGTCACAAATTTGGGAATATCCTTTTAAACTATGGAAATAAAACCTAGCTCATGATCGAAACAAGATGCTGCCACTTGTCTCAAATAATGATTGTGACATATTCAGTACATGATTGTTGCAAAATGAATAAAAGTAAATTATTTATACCTGTGAATCTCAAGTGTACTCTCTGTTTCCACTTACATGAAAGTGTGACGGCCTTTTTAGTTTTACAGAAATATACACAGTGTGAAAATAAACTCATTTTTGCAGGAAGTCGTGCAAGCAGCTCAGTATTTGTGAGGCACGCAGCGGTCTCCAGATGGAGCCCAGTCAGCTGCAGAGCCCATCCCAGTTCTTTCAGGGGGTTTGAACAAAGAGCGCACAGCCTCCACCCCACACACACCAGGTCGAAAGCACAGCGTTTAATTTCACATCCAACCCGGTGCATTGTATGGTTCTGTATCATTGTACAGTCGAATGTGACCAAGCCAGTAAGTCAACATTGTTTTTCTGTCTGTTCACACTGCTCACGCAGGTTTGTGAGATCATCAGACAAACAGACTGTCAGTCACTACCCTGTCAAACACGCTGTACATACTCACATATGGCTAAAGATTAGCTTTTATCTGTGTTTATTATGACAGATGCCGCAGTCTTGTGCAAAAAGCTGCATCTAATGATTATCGTTGTGCAACACCTAAGTGTCTGTAAGCCTCTGAGTGAATTAACCTGTCAATCCAGCTGCCCATCACGTTTTAGTTTACACTGAGCAGGCAGAATGGAGGGTCACACCAGGCTGTTTGAGAATGACTGCAGCAAGTGAAGGGAAAGAAAGACACACAGAGTGACAGAGCACAGAGTGGATGACACCACTCTGAAACACCTGCAATCTGGCAACTCCAAACTATCTGTCTTTGACACTTATTAGAAATGATTGCAGCTCAGCGCTGTCAGATTGCTTCACAGTCTGGTGTTACATCTGACACAAATAAGGTCAGAACCCAGAAAGGGGTTAGCACATATTAATCACATACAGTATTTACTCTGTTTAATCTACAGGGCAGCTTCAATAGTTTTTTCCTCAAACCCTCAATATCTATTTGAAAAAATTCACTCAAATTTTCATTTAGACAGTTTACATTTGGTAAAAACTGCTAGAGAGAGAAAATAAGCGAATAAAGTCAAATAGGTCAAATAAAAAACATTAACAGCTCAGCTCAGAACATGCCCTCTACCTGTCCTTTGTTAGTTCTGTTTTTCTCTTTTGACGTATTCATTTAATATTATCTATTTAAAAAAGAAGGAGGAAATGGAAAAAGGGAGGAAGTGAGGTCACAAACAGCCTGGGCATCCCCACAGGGGAAGTCACATTGCTCCTGTTACTGCAGTTAATGTTGGTGCACAATATTAACGGCAGTGACTGGAGCAATGTTACTGCATTTCCTTAAAAAGAAAAACTTTACAAGTAGAAACAGATATTCTAATTAATGAAAGATTGAAGATGATGAAGTTTTATATTGTGAAAAAGTTAAAAGTTCCACATAGTTCCACAAAGTTCCACTAGATGTTGCTCAGATTCTGACACCGGTGCCAATACCCTGAAATTTCATTACATACACTAAAGCATGACTGTTTCCAGTTACTTAAACTAATGATATACTGTGTACATTTGAGTGGGCACATTGCTTTACATCTCCATGCCCCTTTGGGCATTTTTCACAGCTTTACTATGGGACTAATACTTGTCAATGTTAAAACAACTCACCACTACATCACTGGACAAGACACAGTATGAATTTTTGGTAGCTACATACTACGAAAATCTGATTTAGTAATAAAAAACACTAAAAGGAATCTTTCCATGAAATCCAAACTATCTGTCTTTGACACTTACTGTGGACACAGCTTACTTGCTGCTCAAGTTGATACACAGCCTTCACAACAACGAAATAATTTAAATAAGCACAAAAAAGTAGCTTAAATTTCCTCTGATTAAAGGAGTGTGGTGCTGCAGTGTTGCCTTTCACCCTTTTGACTAATACATGAAGTCAGATGTCCCATTGGAAACAAACAAGTCATGTCTCAGTGTCCAAATCAATGACATCATCTCTGTGCCCCATACTTTCCCTTACACATACACAAGCTTACCCAAACCTAAAGCTCCATAAGATTGTGTCTGAAATAAATCTGAAACTCACCATGAATGCGTATGTGTCAGTTGAAAACAAAGGAAGTTGATCAAGAGGATTTGTTGGCTCATATGCACTTTAGTCACATGAAAGCAGTCACCCCAACAGAGGTCAAGACCAAAACCATAAGAAGCATGAGAAGCATGAGAACCATGGGAACGGGCTACCTTGCTGAACCCGAGGAAGTGTGACACTGCTTTATGCTTAAGTTGCGCTCACTTACTGGAGGTTGGAACAAATGCATGTATCACTGCACAAAGAAGCACCCAAATGCATTTGAATTACCAGTAGAGAGACCTATTTGAGGTCGTGTCTTCAAGAAAAAAACAGTCTTTCCACTCTAACAACAAACCATTGCGTAAGTCCACCACCAGCCCTACCTTCACTGTGTGTGACAGATGCCAATTAACAAAGACAGGTTGGGCAGCACATTCAGCAAACCGCCTAGATACTTTTCAACATCCAAACAAACTTGCTGCTTTCATACACAGTCTATTAAGAGAAATAATGTGCTGTATAACTGACAGGGAGGAACCTATGGTGTGTTTACAAGATGACTCAGGTTGTCAGTAACAGATTATATTAAAATGATCAACAATAAAAAAAAATAAATGACAGAGTAAAGTGCAAAGATCTCTTCTCAGAACTCTGATAAAAAGGCAATATTATCTTGTTTGCATCCTTAATTAAAAAGGTTACAGACAAGTAAATTGCATAGACACAGTATCTAACAAAAACACGGTGAGGAAGTTTATTTTGTTTATTAGAAAAACTTGCAAACCTGCTGCTTGTATACATCTCACAGCTCAAAGTATAAGAGGCTATCTGGTTGTGATGAAATACCCTTTCAAAGTCCCATATCTGGGTCCAAACCCCATCTTTCAATATGACGCAGTAATTTCTCCCATTTTGTTTCAACAGTTTTGCGTTAGAAAAAAAATCACATTTTTTCAGCCCCTGTCCTAGAGATGGGAAGGACAGGAGGACATGGTTGTAGCTGATTATTATGTTAAGTGAATGAAGAAAAAGTTTTGGCTCTAGTGATTAGGTGTTAAGGTCAGCTAGCTAACCTTAGCACCTAATCACATAGGCTAAACCAAATCGACCCTGTCCAGGTATCCCTCATAAAAGTTATGGTTTTTATAACATTATGGTGCTGAGGATAGCATAATCCTAACTAGCTGTAGACATTATCAGGTGTCCTCTTGCTTGGTTAAAACAAAAACACAGTTTAATACCATAACCTTTATCAGGGATATCTGCACAGGTTCGGTTTGGTTCAAGTCAGTGCTAATGTTAGCTAGCAAAGCTTACTCAGATCTGTGGAAAAAATAAGAGACACAGCATGGCAGCATATTGAAAAGATGGGCATTTCAAAAAGGTGTTAAGACCGAATACTATTGGAAAACCGGGATGGGGCGGGGCTAAACAGTGGTGGGTATCTTGCTAACCAGAGTACATTTATGCAACACAACACTCAAAGCTCTTTACGTCAGAATTGTTATGTCTTCACTCTCTGTTGACAATATTAGTTCGTTTCATTTATGTTTTAAGCACAAACTCTGTCCATATCTTACACAATGCACTTTTAAGTATTTATTATCTACTCTTTGCTCGTCCATGAGTTTCAGGTACGTCAAAAGCTAAAGCTGATGTTTGTTCTGTAACGAGAACCAGAACTCTGTGCTCACCTGAGATCCACCCAAATGCTCTGCAAGCTTTGTTTTCTGTCTGCTGTAACTCTAAATTGCAGCATTCCTACATTCCTCATGCCTTCTGTACAGCAGACTAGTCTCTGCTTTTAGATAACACACGGTGCATCAACTGACACACTGCAAACAGCACACATACAGTTCAAGCTGCTTACATACCTCACACATAGTGCCGAAAGTAGCACACAGTTAACCTCTGAGAAGTTGCTGTGACATTTTTTGAAACAAGTTTGTTTTTCAAAAAGTAGACATCTCAGATATTCAGACGTAAATGGGTAATGTTATCTACAACTGCGCCGAACAGTAAAAAAACACTCTCCACATACAGGAACAGAGCATTTTATTTGGCTAATGTTGCCATTTAACAACTACAGTTCCTAGCACAGGTAAGAAAATGGTTGAAGATTTTTTAAAATTAGTGCCAGTACCGTACCTGATTACCTTCTTGAGAAAAATCCATAATAAGGTAAATTTATAAATGCATCAAATGTAAATAATGTCACACAAACAGCATATAATTAACACAGACACATTCTAAAACTGTCTACATTTGGGTTTAAAAAAGAGAAAGTAAGATCAAAGAACAAGGAAACAACCCAGCACATCTCACTCAAAATCCAAAGTGAGTCTTAAATGCCCTTAAAATCAGGCATAGGGACTGCCAATGAAATCTAGCCGTTCAGCTAATTTGAGTGCAATTTCATTTGTTAAAATGTTAATTAGCCTAATATACTGTCCCTTTTTATATATTAAACATATAGATTGATATACTGAAATAAGGAATTGAATTGATATTTTTCTTTCTGCAGACACATTTTCACATGTACAAAAAAGTATTATGTTTGATAACCAGTGCTTTCTGACAGGGCGGCTAGCTGTGCTATCAAAATGTCATGTTATCAGCGGCTAGCTGTAGCTTTTGTTGGTAAATTCAGAAAATCTAAACTTGTTTTTGTTCAAATAAAGATCATATTGTTAGCAAGTACATAAATAGATACTGACTGACTTTTTAATTTAGATAGGAAATCCTTGAGTCATTTTATCAGCTTTCTCAAAAAAAAAAACCCAAAGTAACCGCACTGGGGAACAGATGCTAACGTTTAGTGGTACGCAAGCTAGCACCACCAAGAGACTTTGGTTCTGCACACTGAATTTATGCAGGACTTTGTCGTGCAGCTAACAGTGGCTAACAAAGTAACAGGATCACCTTACAAGCAAATGTATCTCATAAAAGCCAAGATGTAAATACTTATGATGCTACTGTATTAAATTAGCACTCAGTCATTTTGGTAGATTGTGATGGGATTACTCTATGTTCCACCACATTGTGAGGTGTTTCTGTTATTTTGTCCAGTCCCACAGACAAATCAAAGCGTGCATATGGTAAAATGTCACACAGATGTACCTGGTAGAAATGTTTTCGTGGTAAAGGGATGGGCCGATAGTTGCCGTGTATCTGTATATTATGGGGCATAATATGGCCATTAAAGAGAAGTTTACAGCTGACACACATACAGGAGGTTGATGACTGAGACGCAGTACGTACAAACACCATAATAAATGTGAGCACACACGATCAGACATATGCACATAAAGCCTGACAAATATTGTCAGTCAATGCCATTGCAAGTTATCATTCAGCATTTCAAGTCCTTTCAGGGGCTCAAATGGTGCCTCAGTGAAGTGTAGCATTTCTTTCAACTACAAGCTAACACTGGTGAAAACTGCACTTCTAACCCTAACCCTGGCCTTATAGCCCAGACAAGTCTATGAAACAAAATGCTAATAACCAAAAACAACTTTAGTAGGGCACCAAAGTCGCTGATTGACCACATTTCCCATGATACAGGGCATGATACCCACACTGTCATACACTCAAACACTCTGCATGCACATAGAGCAACATAGAGCTTTAGCTACTGCAGCAGTAAACAATGAGGACAACACTGGCTGACGTAGCTTTGGACAGGACACTGATACCCCCACCATGGTCACTTTGGCACAACTGGGCACACTGCTGGCAGAAGCCAAAGTGAGTGTGGTCAAAATAGACACAAGATTTTAGGAAGTGGCTGATGCCATTTGAAACCACAGCTCATTTCAAACTGATATTCGTTTGAAACATCATCTCAGATGGAAACTGTTGTGCTTGAGGTTTGCTTTTTCAGTTCCTTTCCTGTTTTTGATCGTACACCATGTGTTCAACTACAGGCAATCCAGAACTGCCTGTTGCACATCACTCAAATGTATTTGTCTTTCAGAAACAAACAAACAATGCAGTATATCCAGCCCACACCGACAACTGTGAATGAACCAGTAGCTTGCGCCTGTGTTGAAAACTGATGACTAATGCTGGGCCCCACCCGACAAACCATAGACTCGTGCATATGAATATGGGTGGAAACAGCTCCTTAGCTAGCTGCTGCTGCTATAGCTCCAAATAGCAACTTGGCAGCTTGTCGTAATGTTCACTTGTGATAATGTGGATCAACTCAGGTCAGCACTGGAAATGACATTAGCTGCATTCACTGTTACAAGCCAATAATATGTTCAAAGTCCGTAACTGGTGACTGACTGAAGTCGCAGTTCAGAGCTGCATGATGATGAATATCATCGCCGTGGGGAAGATTTCAAGAGCAAACAGACAGCTGAGCACATTTAAGAGCACACTGACTACTGCTGTAATACGCTTTATGTGAAGACACTGTGCTGCACATACTGTAATGTCACATTAGGGCACATTAACAGCACTGTGCTGGTTTCATACTGTATAACACTTCACTGTTCTCTTTGAATTTTAATTATCAGCTTTTATTTTTACTGCAGGTGACATGCACTTTAAAACCAGGAGAGTGCAAGAAGGTAAGGAGCACAATCATTTATCTTGTAGTTCACTGTACGTGTAATATATTTGTTTGTCACACTGATGCACATGTGTTCTTTATTCATAAATAAGCAGCAGACTCCACCTTGAAACACTCTGGATACTGTTAAAGATTTTGTTTAAAGCCACTTTAGGAGTTGACTGTCAGACCCCAACGACTTATTAATAGAGCATCGGTGCAGTATCTGTCAGTGTGGGTTTACAGCTGATTGTTTACTGTTTATTTGGATCCCCTTTTGCTGTTACCTCGGCGACAACCGTTCTTGTGATTCAAATTAACAATAACAGTGAAGCAGAAATCTTTAGCCCCCTGCCAACTTTTCTTAACTTCACACAACAAAGAGCAAACTTGATCACGACAAGCTGCTGTCTCACACAAACACAACATGGTGAACTGCTGCCAACCACCACTCGTCAAAAGTGATTAGACAGGTATCAGTCACACAGGAAGCCCTTCCACACACAGATATTTACCAAAGAGAAACGCTGTCCAGATACATACCATAGGTTTGATTGTGAGTGTATATCCTCTATATATGTGGCTGTATACACTACCAAGCTCTTCAGGCTGCTTCACCTTAGATTCCCTCTGAGGAAATACTTTAATCCACGCTGAATGTCACACACATGCAGCCACACACGCACATGTAAACACACATACAGAAACACACGCCCAGCGGTGCATAACTTGGTGCTCCGCCTTTCTGGAAGTGGCACAACAAGCCTGTGCTGTTCAGGCTCCGCCTCCTCAGCCACAAGGCAGCAGAGCAGGCTCAGTCAGATTGGTCAGTCACACACACATAGACATGCCCACTGCTCTCCGCCTGCCAGGAAAAAAAGAAATAAGTCAGCTTGGGGGAAACTTTGGGCTGGGTCAGGGCAGACTTTGTGCAGAGGGGATGGTGCGGTTTGATAACACACATGATGGCCGACATCAAGATATTTCTAGGATGAGTTACTGTGAGGGTGAATTAGAGGGACGCAGCAGTGACTAGGCTGAAGTAGATTCGCTGCAGCAGTGTTGTTTGGCAGGGTCTGGGTGTGTCTGTCAGACTCACTGCTTAGGAATCTAGACTGCAGAGCCACGCAAACAACAGTGCGTGTGTGTGTTTGCATGTGTGTGTGGTTGGAAAGAAAAGAAGAGAGGGAGGAGGGGGGCACGTCACATGTAGTCCAAACCACACCCGAAGATATCCAGAGCAGAGAAACAAAAAAGTTAAGATTAATGAAAAGACAGTTTAAGAGAAGAGACCTTAAACGATGTGATCATCGACACAAGCTTGGATGTGTTTTTTTTAACTTCCTCAGCTCTTTAAAGTAGCCCCTGAACAAAGGAAATGGTAGGAAGCACAACATCTGGAGAGAAGCCAGAGGTTGTGTAAGAATCTTTAGGAAAAAAAAACAAAACACGGCAGCGCAGCTTCTCCTCACTCAGCACACACACACAAACACACAGACAAACACACTTTACTGTAAAGATTGGATAGTTTATTAACACAAAAGTTAATCTTGAGACTTTTAAATACACTTAGATAAGGCAGATCCAAACCACAAAACATGCCAAGCAAGCTAGAGGGGGAGGAGTTTGGAGAACAGCACCACCTTGTGTCTAAAAGTACTTACAGCATTTAGTTAGAGATGAATGGAGGATTACTTAAAAAACTGCTGTGGGGGCTCACTGAGTCTGTCATCTTATATATCAGTCTGTTGTTTTATGCTAAACAAACACGACGACTAACATTAAGTCTGGTGTATACTTGTTTTGTCTCTGCAATGCAATGTTATTACAAGGCCCCATTAATTGACATAATGTTATGTCTGAACAGAAGTTTAATTTTGCCGTAACTGTCCTGATGCTTGTTAGGGCATTTGCTGTGCTTTTTCTCTGCACTTGACATGACATTTACTGTCATTTGAAAGCCCATAATAAGCTTTAGCTACTGTGAAAGAAACTTTTTCTTCCTACTTCTTATAACATCTTAAAAGATTTCCAGTAATTTAAAGCTGACAATAAAAGAACAAAAGAATATTATCTTGAACAAACAAACAGAGTTCAAGCATGAGTTTGACAGACGTATTTTGGGGGGGATTTTCTTATGGTGTGCTTTGTTACATAAAACTTTTGAACTTATTTATTTTTGTCTAAAAATATCTTTTTAAAGGACACGTAGACCAACCTCATATCTCTTCAACTTGTTGCACAACCACTTCACTCCCCCGACTCACCCCCCACCCCCACCTTACATCTCCTGGGCAGAAATACTTGTGTCTGTTTTGGGACCTTTCAAAATAAATCTTCTCAGCTTTAAAAGCTTTGCCCCCTGATTTTGTGTATTTGACTCTGTGAGTGGTTCTGTGTGTGTGTGTGTGTGTGTGTGTGTGCCCCTGTACAGCTATCTTCGATAGAACTCATTTTTAGTCATTTGAGTTTTCTACAATGGAACTGAGGACATTTTTGGAAAGTGAGGATACTTTGGTCGATCCTCACAGGCCTTTAAAAGGCTTTTTGAGGGTTAAGATTTGGTTTTAGGGTTATGGTTAGAATCGGGTTTAGGTTAAGGTTAGGGTTAATCATTTAGTTTTGATGGTTAAGGTCAGAGTAAGGCGCTAGGAAATGCATTATGTCGAGTGACGAGTGTTCTCCTAAATATCGCTGTACAAACGTGCGTGTGTGTTTGTGTGTGTGAGAGAGAAAGAGAAGCTTAGAGAGTGGGGGCTTGTGTCTGGCAGAAAACATGCATGCTTATCCTGCATCCAAACGCCTTACTTGGTAACCCCCGGTAACTCTTATCACTGTTGACCACCTGTGAGCTGAAGCAGTAAACCCAGTGCAAGGGGATTTCTGATTTTGTCTTTAGGAGCTCAGAGAAAAACCATGAGCTGTATCATGTTTCTCAAACTCGCTCTGTGGGAAAGCACAGGACTGATTGTATACTTTTGCTGGCAACAGATCACAGTTAAAATCATGTAACTCGAAAAACACAGAGGCAGAACTGGTAGAGGACAGACAAAAGTACTGGGGTGTGTCTAGCCAAAAAGATCTGGAGGTTATTAAACAGTGAGTGAATCAGGTCTTGCGTGGTTAGGAACGGTAGCTGCCAGAGGGAACGAGTGTAGTCAGTGTGAACCTGTTACAGGGAAGCGTCAGCGTGTATGCTGACTGTGCAGAAATAATCAGGAATCATGTAGAGGAGACGAGCGAATTTGAACTAAACAAAACAGATTAATACTACTTTTGAAAAAACACAAATTAACCAAGGCTGTAATAGCTTTGACTTTTCAATTAGTTTTAATGATATTTTTATTTTTCATTTATGTAATTTAGTTTTAGTCAGAGTGTGTTTCAGATTCGGTTTACTTTGATTTTTTCAGAGGGGTTTTGTTTTAGTTTTACTTATTTAGTTGTAGTCTTACAGTAGTGTTACTGCATTTTTGTCAGAATAGTGTGAAGGAGCTAAAACTTTAATTTAATTGGTTAAACTTCTGCTGCAAAGTAGCAACAGCAGTATCACTTGTATTTATGAAGCACATTTTAATTACTGCAGGTAAGCTCCATGTGCTTTACATTGAGGGTAAGAACTCAAAAATATAAAAAATAGCTTTTTCAACAATCATGAACAGGACACAGAGATCAAATCAATGAAGCACACTTCCAGTGCACAACAGAAAAGCGATGACTATTGGTTTTGCTATTGTTTCAAAATGATAAAATGTGAACCTCATACCTTTTTTTCTTATAAACTTAAACTGATATGAATTTAGGTTCATTTTAATTAGTTCTTGTGGTGGTGCGTTTATGTGCCGATGAGATGCTTGGAAATCTAAGATGTGTTCACAAACCTAAAATCAAGCCCAGAGGAAAAGATGTGCTCTTGTTAAGAAAGATAAAGTGAATCTAACAGGTACATTCATTCAAAAAATCACTGAAGCTACTTTTTGGTCAATTTTTGACCATTATTGAATAAAAAATATGATTGTAGAACAATGAGTGCAGGGCATCAAGATCCCGAGCAAGAGTGGCACGATGAAAAAATGAAAGAATACAAAACAAATGAGTATTTTGAACCAGCTGGTAAAATCCAGACAGTGTCCCCTTCTCTGGTTCCTCCATGTGCATCCATATCTATAGACGTCCTGTGCTCAGCTGCATGTCCACCTACCTCTAAATTTAGCTCTGCACTTTCCCCCCGCTTTGTTGACTCACACTTCATCCCACACTAGAAACATGCACAAGAGAATTTTGACCTTTCTCTACTGTCCTAGAAAGTCCTCATTAGACATTAAATCACTCTCACACTGTTTATCTCACAGTCCATGACAGGACAGAATAAATCCTTGGAGCACAGGAACCACCGATAAAAATTAAATAGGGGATTAAGTCGGGACTTGTCAGCAATTTTAAAAATTAGCTCTACTTGCTAACATGCCATCATCAACTTTGGCTCTTGCCACTTCCATGTGCTATGTAAAGCAATACCAAGAATCTCCTGCTGTATATCACATTGCAACTTCCAGTAAGCGCCGGGCTGCTGTGTCTTCATTACATATCCCTTCTTTTTACAAACATCATGTGGCAACGAGTGCCAGCTTTTCCTCAAGCACGTTAGATGTAAACAGACAGCAGGACAAAAGTTCCTGGGAATTTGGTGGTGATGGACAAACACATCCTCAGGTGAGCTCAGGGGCCTGAAAACTCTGCTGGAGTTGCTTTTAATATATCTGACATGACAAACGCCTGAGAGTGAAGCCAAACTGACAGCGGAGCGAGAAATCTGACAAGTCCCGATGAGTGCTGGGAAATAAAGCCCGGGCTGCCGAGGACAAACACCAACATTAAGAAACATGTTTCACAGGAAATGAAAGGATGATATTTATGCTCGCATGTACACAGTGTGCTCCCCTGCTATTTCTGGCACAAACACACACACACATACAGAGCCAGAGGGTTTATTTCAGTCAGCCATGTGTGGAAGCCTCTCATCAATAAAGCTGATACCCTCCAGCCTTTAGATTATACAAAACAGATGATTTTCCATTTTGTTTTTACTTACATTAGGAGGCTCCAGACAGCAGAGGAGTCACATCAGTTATAGGAAGTGATAGTAATGATGTTTGACCTTATTATCCAAACGCCTTGTGACACAATATTATGAACTGCACATGACACAGGCTCGTGCTAACCAATCCAGTTGTTCTGTGGTTGGTGACATAAAGGGATGACAGAGGGAAATTCAGCTTTTGATTGGTCATTTCCTGACAGTGGAAAAGTATGCATGGATGACATCAGACTCTGTTATGTAGTCGGTGTGTACTGAGGCACAATGAAAACAACTAGAGTGAGAACTCTGCTCAAGCACTGTGCTTAAAGCTGCAGTAGGTAACTTAGAGGTAAACATCAATAACTTGTTTGTGTTCCATTTGGAAAAAATGTCGTAATACCCGTAGACAGCTGTTAGTAAGCGACGTAGTCTGAGAGTATCATAGGATTTCTGTGTTTTCCCATCATGCCTCTGTATTCAGGATTGATAAAAAATCCTATCACTCCCATTCCATTTGCCCAATCAGTGACACTCTCTGTACTCTCTGTCCTGATTGGCCGGTCTACGCTGCGCTTTTTAGCAACAATAACGTTGTTACGAGCTGATTAGCTGTTTGAGCCTTACGCTCTGACTCGCCTCTGCAAGCGGCCCCGTCATTTGGCTCAAGCTCGAGCTGAGACGGACCAGTTTACACCGCTGAAACTTTTCCTGCAACCGATTCATCAAAAATCAAACAGGACTAAAAAAGTGAGAAGACAACAAACAAAATTAAAGCCAGAGCAAAAAAAGTGAGGGAAGGCTGCAGCGGAGTTGCTTCCCATTGAGTCGCACGCTACTGCTAATGTTAGCTTGTTAGCTCATTAGCATAAGTTACCACCTGCTGCTTTAAGCACAAATTTGAGTTACTTTGCTTGAGTTTAATGTTATGCTAATTTCTACTTGTTTTTCTGTATGTTTCAGAAACAAATATTATACACATATTTTTTATCCACCCATGTTTTAAAAAAGCTACACGTGCTGGCTACTTTGCTGTCTTTTGTTTTACATACAAAAAGATTAGAAAACTAACACTATACAAGTAAGTGATAAGTTCTTCCTAAATTAGATGCAACACTAAAATGCTGCTTATAAG
>JAQLOL010000012.1:23663301-23678722 GCA_029783665.1 Naso thynnoides | reverse complement strand
CTCGGTCCGTCTCCTGGTGATGATCTGCGGTGTGGACGAGGAGCTGTCCGCGGTGCTGAACACCTCCATCCTCCCTCCCTCCCTCTCTGTCTGTCTGTCTGCGCCCCGGTGACGTGACCACACTCAGGACTCACATAGGTGTATTATTGATTGAGACGTCTCTCTTTAATCGATAAGCTTCATCACACAACAGAAAAATATCCGTCAAGCGTCGGATCACCTGACGCGCACATCAATAGCGGATGGAGAATGCTGCCCGGCATTCATCTCATAATGATGATGGTAATGATGATGATGATGATGATGATGATGATAAACATCTGCGGGCAGGCACGGTTATAGGATGACATAGGATATCTTTTATTGTTGTGTTTCTTCCCCATGGTTCCTCCTCCTCCTCCTCCTCCTCCAGGGACAAACAGTGGGATATTTTTAGTCGGATCTCCCTCTCCTTCCTCCTCCTCCTCCTCCTCCTCCCGCTCAGACTTTCTCCCTCAGGGACTCGAACAAACATCTTACCAAAGGTAGACGCCAAATTGACGTCAGAGCACCCGTAATTTGACGTGTGTAGGCTACACCCCCCATCGCGACCACACGCACACACACACACATGCACACAAAAACACACACACACACACCACACAAACCAGCCCTCCCCATCACCAGTATTTCCTCTCCCTGGCGGACCAGTAAGGCGCATTTTCACGCTCCCTCCACCTCAGCCTGCTGTTTCCTCAGCGTAAAACAGAGAATAGGAAGATTTGTTTTGTTTATTTCTCTATTGGTTTTTTTTTTTTTGGCTGCTTTCTTTGGAGCGTCTTAGCTATTTGTGTATTATTTATTATTTTCTCATCTGGTTGAATTTCCTCTGAGATGGAAGTGAGATGTCGCCCAGCGGTGATGTGTTGTGTCTTTGCCATCCTCTGCTCCGTGCTTCCCCGGACGCTGGGGTCCTCCTACAGGGACAGGCAGTACCTGAACGAGTGGGCAGTGGAGATCCCGGGTGGACTGGCCGCTGCAGAGGCGATCGCCAGAGAGCTGGACTACCAGCTGGTCCGACAGGTAGGCACCACCGCCCCGGAGCGGCTCCCAGCTCAGTCATTTCATTTACAGCGTCAGATGATCCGGAAATGAGATGTGTGCTGCTTGCTTTTCATTTTTAAAGCAATAGAAAAACAACCCGGGGCCTGAATGATGCTGTAAGTCCCATTTTAACGTAAAACATCCACAGCAGCCAAACAGAAAAAAAAAAATAAAAGCAAAATGAATCATAAAATCTTAATTAGAGGACTGTGTTGTGACAGAGGAGGATAATGGCCTCATCAATTATTCTTCTTTGCTTAATAAGGCCATTACATTGGAAACTCGTTGCTTTTATGATAGCCCAACAGCACACATGTATTTTCAGCACCTTGCAAATTAAAGGAAGGGGATTTAATAAACCCTCATGACTCACTGTTTACACACTCCTGATAACTCGCTTTTCATTTCCCCGTTCTGTGCATCACTGTCCGTCTCATTTTAGGGTGACTGGTGCTGTCTTATCCTGTACAAACACATTAGAGCTCAGGCTGATTTATATGGACAGCTCATTAATTTGTTTCCATGTTGCTCTGAACAGCTGCAGTCAATGATTAACTGATGTTTCAGGTGTCGTGGATACTGAGATGTACTGCATGCTGTGTCACAACCATTATCACTCAAATTCAATTTTTTGTCTGAAACTCATTTGGAAGACTCTGCAGTCCGAAGCAATTTATAAAAAAGCCCCCCTCCCCCCCACAAAAAACAACAGGAGAGCAGGAGCCTGATGCATCTAAAATGTTGAATTTCGCATGTTTCAGCTGTAGAGTGGACACATTGTGAATTTACTGCAGGTATTTTGTTGCTTATGCAACCTAATCACTAGGAATGAATGTTGGCATTGCACTGGATAATGGATGTGTTGGAACTTTGTAAAACTTTGCATTTCTGTAATGAAATTGACAATTTGTAATAGGATTATGTCTACATTAAAATGTGTGTGTGGGGGGGACGACTATATTTTTGTTGTATGTTTTGTTAAGTTGTGTATCAAAATATTTCCAACAATGTTAAAACTCAGAAGTCTGTAATTCCATTTAAAATAACATTTCATTTTGTTGCCCGTCACTAACTTCTGGGTAACGGCAGAAGAAGAAAACTTTAATACATTATCTCATCCAGTAAATAAAAACATCCCATGATCCCACACTACTTCATGACATCATCAAACTGCATAAAGGCCTGTTGTTTTCATTGTTTTAAAAGAGACGTCTAGCCACACACGTGACACATTGTACTTTAAAGGTCTGATTTGGTTTAGGAACCAAACCACTTGGCTAAAGTAAGGAAGTATCATGGCTTAACTCTGTTCTGTTGCCAGAGACACAGTGTCTCTAAATGTTCCAGTGTCTCCTCATTAAAAACGCCCACTGTTGGTCACCATGAATGGCTGGAAAATTTGCTGTATTCTCCTTAAAAACACTCATTTTGTGGAGAATGGCTGTGAAACATCCTTTGCTAACATCTCTTTGGAACTTGATGTGGTCTTGAACGCCCGTCTGCTGTAACAGTGAACAGCAGCTTTTTGTTCCTAAATTAATAGGAAGTACACGGGAACCCCTCTACATTAAATCTACCCTTATAAAGGGCTATAAATGGTTCATAAATTAGGTTATTAATTAGATTATAAATACCTTTTAAGTCCTTAATAAACAATTATAAACAAGTTAAGACCATGGGTTATAAAGGGTTTATAAATGAGGTTATTAATTTGGTTATAAATGCCTTATAAGTCATTAATTAACACTTATAAACAGTTATAAACAAGTTATAGCAATTTTCATGCATCAATTCAGGCTCACAGTTTGGCAAGATAAAAATACTGCTGCCTTGCATCTGTTCTGTTAAGTCTTAGATCTTGCTAGTTCCTCAATTTACTTTATGTCATTTTATCAGTTAGTATGTTCCAGTGTCTCCTTCATGGGATATTTGTAATCCACTCTCAGAATTATGGTCGGATGGAGGTGCTTTTTTATTGGAAAAATTGATTAAGAAATGACCCAGAAAGTGCCTGGTACCATAAAGTTGTACATTGTGATGCTGTTGAAAAATTGATATTTACACATAAAATGTGCAAATTGTACAAATCTATGGTTTGTGAACATGTAAATAGTAAACATTTTCTCTGGGGACAATCCATAGTGTTCAGGATGGTTGTTTGTTCTACTGTTTGTAAGGATGCATATGATGCAAAGCACAGACACGTAGGCCAGTCCTTGCACATTGTGATTTGTTTGTTTTCGATTTGAATTCATGGAAATAAAACCTGTAAATAGTGTACTCTATGTCCGCCAGTGATCTGATTTCCAACCACCGCACCACATTAAAAATAAAAGGCAAACATTTAGATGTATCAAAAGTAATGTTTTAAACCTTTTGTCTGAAAGAATAAGCTGTTTTTGTGGATTCCCACCATCACTGCAGCTTTTTGAGAGAGATAATTTTTCTCAGCCTGCATGACAGGCTTCACTGACCAGATGGCTGGTATTATGTCATTTCCTGTGAAATATTCATCCTGTCTGATGTCTTCTCCACAGATTGGGGCCCTGGAAGACCATTTCTTATTCAAACACCGCAATCATCCTAGCAGAATGAAACGAAGTGCCTATCACATCACCAGGCAGCTGTCTGAGGATGACCGGGTGAGTGGCCGCTTTTAGCCGTTAGCTTGAGCCGTCTTGACTTATTTTAAAAGACCAAAGAAAGCAAACGTCCCCGCTGTTTGTCTGTGTGCAGGTGCTGTGGGCAGAGCAGCAGTACGAGAAACGTCGGACCAAGCGAGCATCCTTGCGAGAGTGCAGGGACTGCCCGGCGGATAAGCTGTTTGACGACCCCATGTGGAACCAGCAGTGGTACCTGGTGAGTCTTAGATAAGGCTTTAATATAACACATAAACAAAGAACAGTGCATTAATATTGTCTTCCTAAGCATCAGTTTTGGATGTATACGAGAAATTCAACAAGTGTCTCTAAAATGCATCAGTTCCTTTCTGGCTTTAAGATATCTGTACACATTTTAGGAAATATTTGAACACTGTGTACTTCCCATACAATCCATAAACCACAGATTTTGGTTTATATCCAGTTTTCTGGTCATATGTTGTGCACTGTGTGTCTGTTTGAGCCTTCTGTCTGCATGCAGTCAGTCTGTTCTCTTCTGAGACTTTCTGAAAGCCCTGCGCGTGCTGGACAGTTCCACATTGTTCACTGCTCTGTCCTCACAGGGACCTCAGGCCTAATGAGTGTGTGTGTGTGTGTGTGTTTGTGTTTAGAGTGTATGTGTGTATAGTAATGCACGCACACTTGTGTGCACGAGGCTTTGCCAGGACAGTTTTACACATGCATGCAAAAAATAATAATAAAAGGGAACAGCTTACTACTTTTCCATAACTGCCATCCAGAAAAGAGGGTGAAAACATGAAAACAATGAAACAATAGCATGCTATGAAGCAGCTTCAGCCAAAAGAGCCATTTGCTTAATTGGTAACACAGTCTGTGTGGAGATGAGAGGGGTGGAGAGGCTATAATCCAGCAGGATGGAGTAGAGTAGTAGAGCACCACGCATTAAGTCCCAATTTACCCTGAATGGGATGTTTTAGCCCACTGAGGCCAAGTAGCAGCAGAGAACAGTAAATTGTCACAGCTGTGCATCCCCCCTCCAGATCCATTACTAACACGTTCACTTTATCCCGACCTCAGGCTGACCTCGGCATCACCACTTTGAGTGACTTCTTTACTGATTTTGATCCATAAGCTTGGAATCAAGTCCACAACTAGCCGATTGACCAGCGCACACATACCACAGGAGATATAACTGAGGCTGAATGCATGTGGAGGAGACGGAGTGACTGTTTTTGATGCTGGTTATGTTTTCTGTCATATCGGATCGAACTATGAGATACGTTAAACCACAAATAACTTCATTAGAGCTACAACTAACAGTTATTTTTATTATTTGTTAAACTACGGATCATTATTTTTTTTTAAATGACTAATCGTTTGATCGATAATATTTAAGAAAATAGTGGAAATAAAAAAGTTCCCGTTTCAGCCCCTTGTTTTGTTTCGAGTTGGGTAATTAAGAACTGCAAGTCAGCACTTCCAAAAAATGAGCACTTTCCTTCATGCAGGGAACATTCCCCAGTGTTGTCCCCTTGTCCTCCTTGGGTGAACTCTTGAGACGGAGGTAGCAGATGTCTGAAGGAATTCTGATATTGTCTATTTTCTCAAACAGTGCGGACATGTAATTTTCAGTTACCTAAAACATAAATATTACAAAAGTTATTGACTCTAAACTTTCTGTATAATCATTTAAAGAGTTTAACTGCTCATGCACATAACACGAGCTTTATAACTCATCTTTGTCTACACTGGGCTAAAGATTTATCAATCACCCCTCATTAAAATTGAAAAAGGCAGCTTAGGAAAAGATTCAGATATCCAAGAGCTGCTATTGATTTAATCATTGATTATCATTGATCATTACACCATCATCACATGCAGTTCGGAGCAAGTATGATTATATTTTTCCACATTACTGTGCATTGTCTAATATTCAACAATATCATTCTACCAACGCATAACAATGACCATTAACATAATTAAAAACAAGCAAATAAAAACTACAAAACTCAAAGCAAAGCTCATGAATGAAAAGTCTCAGAAAAATGGAATTAAGAAGGAGATCACAAAATATTAATTTTGTCTATTAAGCAGCAAGAAACACACATGATCTCTATGATTATATATCATTCCACATCATGTGGATTTATGGGTTAATCGGGGCAACTTAATCGATTATCAAATTGAAAATGAGGATGTGTATGTAAATGTGCACTGCCTCAGTGTTTGTGTGCCTTCTGGTAAGAGAGTAGATTGAGACTCAGCTTCCACTTGTCCACACCTGCACTAACAGAGACATGAGTCACACGCTTGTGGAGAATAAGAAAACAAATTGAGATGGAGCATTTTTGCTGATGAAGGATGATGACACTAATGGAATTGGCCTTAAAGTGCTGCTTAATGTATTTCCACATCAGTTCAGGTCTGTGTCACTCGTTACAGTTCAGCATGATTCATCCTGCTTGTCTGTTCAGTGGAGGACAAAGCGATGCAGATTTAAGCAAAACAGAGAAAGGGAGAGAAAAGGCTTTGGGTTTCTCCTCTTCACATACAGCCACTTTGCTGCCATCATGTTATTCTTACGCTATTTGTGCATCAAGAAGTGCATAATGAGGCAGAGGTGGAGGCTAGAAGACAGTGACGTTGACAGCCATGATAATCAGAGTGTGGGTGGAGCTGTGTGACGGGGGCAGAGGCCGGCAGAGCGCGAGAGCTGGCGAACAGGATGAGTGTCTTTGTCTATTACAGTGGGTGACTACCTGATCATTTCATTATGAGTGACTCATACTTATAGTTCCTCCTGCCTGCATCTGTGTGTGTGTGTGTGTGTGTGTATCCATGGCTGAGCAAATGCCAGCCTGTGTTAATCGAGTGATCTCTTTGTGCGTGTGTCCACTCACTCGTTTTATATGCAATCGGTGCAGAGAGGCTTGCATAAGCTGCTGTGCGTGTCTGTTGTCTACTATTCAAATGTATGCATGGCAGGCCACTGAGAGCCCCCTCAGCTGCTATCAGCATCAACAAGTGAGTCATTTGGTGTCACACCAAAACAAGAAAACTGCAGATAAAAAAAAATCCTCGAGAGGAAAAATCCTCTCCAGCAAATTGCTATTTAAACAAATTGAGGGAAAGTAGAACATCTGCTGCGTGTTTACACTAAAATTAATGCTCTGTTCGCTGTCGGCTGGAACTGTTACTGTCCCAAGAGAAACAGAGGTAAAGACGAGATGCCAGTGAGAGGATTGGGTGAAAACAGCGAGTCAAAGTGGGAGCCAAGGAGAGGGAAAAAAGGCAATACATCACAGGGATGAGTCACGTCTTGGGGTGGCCTTCTGCAGTGTCTGTGCATAATGCGCAAAGAGCGGAGGAGCTAAGTGAGTTCTTTTTTTAGTCGTAGCCGTGTCCCAGCTCTGAATCATACTCTTCCCCAGGCAGGCAGGCAGGCAGGCAGCATCACTCTCCCCCAACCCCCCACTGATTTTACATATCAAAACAGGCATGGTGCCCCCCCCAACCTCACTCACTACATGTGATATTACACAGCCTCAGAGATGGATTTCTAAATAATCCAACAGGGGGATTGAATGTGAGTCGAGCTAGAAGAAGCACATGTCCAGGCACTCTAAGGCATCTTGTCGGTTAAATCAATCGGTAGATTTGTTGGATTAGTTAACACAAAAGCCTGTGTCACTACGACTCTCTGGCAGCAATCTGCCCTCAAGTGGCCATAACAGTGGACTCAAGCCCGGACAAAAGAAAAGCCAACAATCCTGTAATGAATATCTGTAAAGGTCAGTGCAGTAAGTTGAGGGACTTCAGTCCGTCTGACCTTTTTAACATCTATGATAAAGCTTAAAGAGCCTGTTCAGATGAAATGCTCAGAGATGATGCGCACACAATTCAGTGTGAAATAACAGATGTGTACATTTTTAAAATTTCTATCTTCCAGCAAGACACGCGGACGTCCTCCTCGCTGCCGAAGCTGGACCTGCATGTGATCCCCGTGTGGCAGAAAGGCATCACAGGAAAAGGAGTGGTCATCACCGTTCTGGATGACGGGTTGGAGTGGAACCACACAGACATCTTCTCCAACTACGTAAGACACCGTTTCCATGGAGACAGCCTCCATTGTCTGGGTCTGGCGTTGCATAGCAACGCTGCTGGTGACACCTTGCAAGGCAATTGAAAAAGACAATAATAAATCTTCCATCTGATAATATTGACCTCCAAAGATCTTTTTTGGTTTTAATTCCTATATGCAAACTGAAAGTTTTGCTGCGAATGATTCGCCTGAGGATTGATGCAAAATTTGAAAGTATGTGCAATCCTCCAAGATGGTTTTCCTCAATCTGAAGGAGGATGCGGATAATTACAAGCTGGTGAAAGCCAGCATGACTGAACTGGAACTCAACAAGGTTTCATTTTGGCATACTTTGCCCAGTTGAGTGAGACTCTGAAAGCCTCGAAAGGGCCCATCTGTGGTTTGGTTTCAAACAGTGCTGTTACTCTCAGAAAGCCTGTCGCCACTGCTGCCTCGCCGGTGCAAAAGAATGAAAGAGAAGGAAAGGGGCTGAGGGAGGAGGAGAGGAAAATAATGTATGACAACAGGGCTGATGGGAACAACTCCCACCGTAATTAAGTTAACCCCGATTAATCAAAGAGGCTCAGTAAACTGAGATGCTCATCCTTAACAATCAAGGCGTATGAGCAATGTGGATTTGCATAACTTAACAGCAGTAATTCTAAAATGGCAGTTACAAGCATCTGATTTAAATCTGAAAGCTGGTATTCTGAACCAGAAACTGACACTTAAAGAATAACTAATTATATCACATTTCCTGTTTAAAAAGAACATAATTTGCATATTTTATCATAGTCTTGGGAGCAGATAAATGATTAAAGTGACAAAAATGCATCACACTGCACACAGTGAAGCGTTTAAGCCCTGCAGTTTGTCACGCTGTGACACGGCCCTCTGGCAAAAAACAGCATTTTTCAAGCAATCTGAATGTTTCAAAAGACAGATGTTGACATGCATCTGTTCATCCTCAGAGTCATTTAATACATGTCCTCGCACTGACGCTCTCTCCTCCTGTCACCTATCATGTGTCTCCATGACAGCACGTTGGCACTGACAGATCTGTGTTTGAAGCCTCCATCAGTAATGCACACTGACGTCATGTCAGCTTTGCAGAGAGATGCCTGATTTTGTTCTGTGTGTTGTTTTTAAAGGATGCAGCAGCCAGCTACGATTTCAACGACAACGACCCGGACCCTTTCCCCAGATACGACTCCACTAATGAAAACAAGTAAGTTGTGTTGAGAAATGACGTTACCTGATCATCCTTTTTTTTCAAAGTAGTTCGTAGTTTTGGCTTGGTTATTACAGGATTCATTCCAATGCACGCTAAATAACAGAGTGGTTAAGTCACACCCCTCCAGTGGACCCCGTGGGACCTTGTTTTGGAAAAAATATGAGGAGTAGTCAATGGAATGAGAGGAATTACTTCTTAATCCCATCTAAATTGTACCGCTAATCTCAAATATGGTGTTTGTCAATTTAAAAGATCATTTGCAAGTCAAGAAAGTCACAGTTAATCACACAGCTGCTGAACTATAAGACTCCAAAATACGTATTTAGAAAGACTACACACATGGTTGTCACAAAAGTGATGTCTTAGAAAGCGATCTCTTACAGAGCGCTCGAACTCTCTGTTTGCTTAGCGGCAGCTCTCAACATTCCCATGTTTGTAAGCAGTTTTACCTCTTCTAATTCATTTTCCATTGTTCTGAAGGAACAAAAGAAACTGTGCTACAGTTACAGCCATGTTAGCCAAACCGGGTCATCGTGGTGAGAACAGATCCACCGATTGGAAAAGGGTGTTATCTGCTCCTCCACCTCTCCGAGTTTATCACGGACTATACCTGAAGCTAATGACTCACACACACACACACACACTCACAGGTTTGCGCAGTTAATCTTGTTAGGACTAGACACTGACTTCCATTAATTTGTCCAGCCTAACCCAAACCCATTACCCTAACCTTAACCAATTTATACCATAGCCTAACCTCAATTCGTACCTTACCCCTAAACTTAACCAGAACCTCAGAAATCAAGTCATGCTGCATTAGGACCGGTCTTTGGTCCTCATGAGGACTACTGGTCCCCACACAGTCAGTGTTTATGCCAGAAAAGATCCTAAATGGGTAACAAAAACCAGAACACACATACACACACACACACATGCACACACACACACACTGGCAGCAGCCTGTTCTCCAAGATGAATCACTCCAGAGCCACACAAGCAGAGAACCTTCATGACCCTGTCATCACAATCAATATTTTTTGCTCTAAAAAAACATTTTATGAGAAGGTTGTGTAAGTAAACAACATAGTGGCCTCTTCTCATGGGTTCTGCGTCCTGTGAAATACCGAGGGCAGGTAAAAAAGTTCAAACGAGCGTTCGGAGAGACATAACGCGGTGAAATATCTGCTACAAGAAGCACGTGAAAATGAGCAACTTCCCATTTGCTGTCAATTCTTTAGAAAATTATCAGGCAGATGTACGATTTTACAATAATACAAAAAGTAATGTAAAAAAAATTACACCCAATTACACAGCTCTGAATAGGTGAATGCATGGAGCTTGTACAGAGTTAGTCATAAATAAACAAGTAAATTATTAAATACCTGCCTTGTTCACAGACACGGGACCAGGTGTGCTGGGGAGATCGCTATGCAGGCAGACAACAACAAGTGTGGTGTCGGAGTGGCATACAACTCCAAAGTTGGAGGTAAGAGCTTTTACTGTGAATGTTTATTTGTGTATCTGAGCATCAAATTAAACATTATTTTTATCTGTGTTTGTGTGCAAGCTGTGTGTTGTAAAATAGAGACTTACGGCTGAGAGTGAAACTGCTGCAGCTCTGTTTGCTGTCATTGCATTGTGGGATTTAAATGATTAATAATTAAATCAGATTATGTGGAAAAAACTGAGGCATGAATTCTGAAAGCTTTTGTTGCGGTACTAACGGTAGAATGGATATGTCATACAGTATGCACACACACGCCCACAGAAGAAAAAGACACAAAGAGCATTCATCAAGAGCTTTCGTTCTAAGCACCGTGTTTAGATAACACGGGTGCACAAGGGTTATTTATTTATTTATTTCAAGCCAATAGGGGAGCAAGATTTCCTGATGAAGACCTGATTTTTTTTTTCTTTTTTACAACAGATGGTTGCATAACGTCACTCTCCAAAATTGCTGAGCTCCAATCCACCTAACAATGGTTCGCAATATTAAGGCTGCAACATCAGAAGGGCCAGAGTGGCCAGCTGGTTCTTAGTGCGTCACAAGCCCGCATCTTAAAATACAAACATCATAAATCGGCTGCCCTAAAACCAAGCCATCAGACTTACAGCCTTTAATGAAGGGCTTTAAAACATTTTATTTTGTTGTTTTTTGCTCTTTGCAGTGAGATAGTTTATTGCAACGTTTGATTTCAACTGTATTTCCTCTCCAAGTGGCCAAAAATTGACGATATGTCGATTAGTTTCAACCACCAGAACAATATTGGATCTGAAGGGTCGATGCCAATACCGATGTTAGACTTTTGACAAAGATATGTAATAGAGACCTGATATGTTACATTTGAATAATCTCAATGCCAAACATCAGTGCACTGAACAGTAAACATTAAATAACAAACTGCCCTCTGCTGACATGCTACATAATTGCTAGGGCTGTCAAGTGATCACAGATATTAATCTAATTAATTAATATAAATTAATTGCATCCATCTTTTTTTTCTGTCAAAGTATTTAAAAACACTTCAGTTCAAATGACTCTTGGCAGATGATGAACTAATGAGCAATCACCATTACAGGCTTTAAAGTTTAATGCTACTTTGCCAACACGGGCAAAGCATTATGGGTACTGTAAGGCTCAAAGCTGCAGGGGAGAGGACTTAGTAGGAGTTACAGCTGTGGGTTCACAAACCTGAGACAACATCCATCGGTGGTTCTCTGACTGATGATGCTGAACCACTTCCTGAGGATGGTGGCTGATCTGTGTGAGAGTTAATTGTGTTAGCCAGAGATTGCTAGTAATTAGCCTAATATGGGTTGCTCTTTAACTCAGCACAGCAGCTAACAGCAAGGTTACAGTTCATTGAGGATTTATCACAAACCTGAATCACCTGTGCGCGGTGGTGGCCGAGGCTGCCTGGGGCCTGAGGAGATAAACTTCCTAATGTCCATAGCAGCAGTGCAGAACAGCGCTGTCAGCATGTCAGTCAAAGCAACCAATGTAACTACATTTGCAGGCTGATGTGGCATAACCGGACAAAACACGGAAAACTTTTAGACAGGGTTCACTGTTAGGCAGTCTAAAGCTATACTGCAGTAAAAGTAAAGATACCCTACAGGAAAATGACTCTGTTCAAAGTTAAAGTCACTTATTAGAATATAACTTGAGTAAAGGTTTTAAAGTAGCTGGTATTTACTTAAGTATCAAAAGTACAGTGAATATAGGTGTACTTAAGTATAAAAAGTACAAGTAAGAAGAACATGTAAAATGCTGTTAAAAAGCAGTCAAGTTTGACTTATTAAAAACTGTTTAGTCTTCATTCATGTAGCAGGATCGCAGACTGCAAAAAGTTGTATCAAAAATATTCTGTTCCTATGTAGACCAGAGGCTACAAAGCAAAACAGAAAACACTGGCTAGTGCCAAATTTCTTCTGATTTTATTTAATTACGAAAAACAAAGATGTTTATGTTGAACGTTTCGGAGTCTAAGTGTCTGTTTTCTTTGGAAAATGTTGTAAAGTAAAAGCGAAAGGCAACAGAAATGGTGAAGTACAGATATAAAAATAAAACTTCTCAGGTACAATATTGAAGTTTTTCTTCTGTGTTACTATTCAGCATTTCTGTTTAGATGCCTGTTGAACCTGCACTTTTCTCTTCATTGACACTGCATGAGTAGCGCCGCAAGACACGAGAGAGTCGCTGGGACTATGTGCATTAATCAATGTTAATTTTTTTAAAAACATATTATTTTTTCTTTGATTAATTAATCAAAATTAATGTGATATTTTGACAGCCATAGTAATTACACCATTTTAAAACGCCAGTCCAAGCATTTTCCCTGCCTATAAAAACAGACACAGAAACATATTGACGCATATCAGAGAGCATTAATGCTGAATCTGATACTGATATATCTTTGATAGGCCAATATTGCCCCTGAATATCAGCAAACCATATATTAGTTAGTCTCAGCTACCTGCTCACATTAGGTAGTTTCAGCACCACATGATAAATAACCAAAAGATTGATGTGGCACCGTGCTGTAACATTTCTTCCTCTCTCTGCTCAGGCATTCGTATGCTGGATGGGATCGTGACTGATGCCATCGAGGCCAGCTCCATTGGGTTCAATCCAAACCATGTGGACATCTACAGTGCCAGCTGGGGACCCAACGATGATGGCAAGACCGTCGAGGGCCCAGGCCGTCTGGCCCAGAAGGCATTTGAATACGGCATCCAGAAGGTAAACAGTGACTTTTTACTCACATTCAGCTGGTATGATCTCAGACTGAGAGTCCTGATGAGAGCCATTGTCGGCAGCAGTAACGGGAATCAGATAGAATATAATCAGTAATTGCACCAGTGGAATGACTTACTTTATTTTTAGTGACAGTATTATTCTAGCAGAAGCGTGTGCCGTGTCAGTATCTGTTACAAAACCTTATCTGGCAGATCTTGTCGTTTTCAGCGCTCTCTCTGTCTCGTGCTCTGCAGGGCCGTGGTGGGAAAGGCTCTATCTTTGTTTGGGCATCAGGTAATGGTGGACGCCAGGGCGATAACTGTGACTGTGACGGTTACACAGACAGCATCTACACTATCTCAATCAGCAGTGCCTCCCAGCAGGGTCTGTCCCCGTGGTACGCAGAGAAGTGCTCCTCCACTCTGGCTACAGCATACAGTAGCGGAGACTACACCGACCAGAGGATTGTAAGAAACTCAACCGTCATGTAATTAATGTAAGTAGGTTTTTTTAGCAGATGAATTTCTTTTTTTACGTTACATTCTGCCTGCTTGCTTTCAGACGAGTGCTGATCTGCACAATGAGTGCACTCAGACTCACACCGGAACGTCGGCCTCTGCTCCTCTGGCTGCTGGAATATTTGCCTTGGCACTGGAACAAAAGTACGCAACACCTTCTCAAACTGCATGTGATATCTTCAATGCAGTCTACAATGGATTGACACTCATAAATCTATATTTACTGTCTGCCTCCTCTGTCTGTCTTTCCTCCTTCAGTCCAGATCTCACCTGGAGAGACCTGCAGCACATTGTGGTCTGGACCTCAGAGTTCGATCCTTTGGCCAATAATCCGGGCTGGAAGAGGAATGGAGCAGGGCTGATGGTCAACAGCCGCTTTGGCTTTGGCCTTCTCAACGCGAAAGCCCTGGTGGATCTCGCTGACCCGGCCACTTGGAAGCACGTGCCCGAAAAGAAGCAATGTATCGTCAGGGATGATTCTTTCCAGCCGAGGTTTGTAAATGTCTTAGAAATGCTCTTCCCTCCCTTTTGATTTTTCTCTGAGAATATTGCAGCTGAGGCCAACATATGCTAAAAAAAAGACACTGCAACATGCGCACAGCATGTGCAAATTTGGCAGTCTCGTTTACAGGGCAGATAAACATTGTTTAGTTCGTAACCCAGTGTAAAACTATTCTGACATTTTCAAAGCCTGAAAGGTCATTAAAATGAATCAAAATGAATAAAATATACACAAGGGGTTCCTAATAAATTGGTCTAAATTAGAAGAAGATGATTTATTCAGTTGCTACATGTTACATGCATGTGCAGTTAAACTCATTGCATGTTTAGGCAGAAAGTTTGAAGTTAACTTCTGTGCTCTTTCTGTTTTGGGTAATTGCAAAGTGCAAGTCAGCACAGTCTAAGAAAACAGACAATATCAGTCTTTGTGCAGTCATCTGCTACCTCAGTTTCAAAGGTTCACCGTGAAGGTCTATGAGGACATTTAGGCAACACAAGAGGAGGGGTCTCTTTCTTACAGCATGTTGAAGACATAGGATGACATATCCAAAGACGGCAGTGAGACGGAAGGCCGGTGTTCTCCATTTTCTTGGACAGTGCTGTTAAATACAGTGCTGTTTAAATAAAAGAAAGAGACAAACCACTCAAGTTACTAACTTTAAATTTTCTGATTTAAAGGGATAGTTCAGTATTTTTGAAGTGGGGTTGTATGAGGTACATATGCATAGTTGGTCTGGTCTGATCCGTTGGTCTGTTCTTCCAGGGTTTTTTGCTTTTTTGTTTCCGTCAAAATGTTTTGAAGATGGGGAGGCGAAAAACCCTTGATGAATAGATCAAGGACTGGGGAAGAATGTGGTACATGGGTCCTTCAATGACCAAAAAACTGTCAAAAGGAGGATGAGGGCTAGTAGAAGAGGGGATAAATTGCTGCAACTGAGGTCAGCATTGTACTGTTGCAGACGAGGGTCAGACAGTTTCTTAGCTACATGTATAAATGCTCACCTAGAAGATCAATATCCGTTCAGTTGTACACAAAATTAAGGATTTTTAGTTCGCTACTGGACAAACATTTATCTGTTGAACATCTAATTTACAGAAATGCTGAACTACGGTTGAAAAAATGCAGTGCCAAAATAAGCGGCT
>JAQLOL010000012.1:23629051-23655694 GCA_029783665.1 Naso thynnoides | reverse complement strand
GATCCAAATTCCAACTCAGGCGGTGTAGAAGGTTTTTTTCTTGAACTTTGGTGATAAATTCATTAGACTAACACTGCTTAGAATCTGCATCCGTTACTGTGTTTTTTTGGATTACCTGGGTAGTTAGCTGACTGTGTGTTTGCGTTAGCTATAAAATTAACTGCAGGTGTGAATATAAAAATTATGCATTGATTAGGCTACCGCAATTTACTTAAGCTCTTGATGAAAAGATAAAACAGTCCACGTTATAGCTTTCAGTTACAAATAAAACTTTTTATTACAAGAGTCGTTGATGATCAACCAACAATGCCCTGCCGTTCAAAGCAGTCTAGAACTGTGCCTGTTCTTGAGCTGGGATACTACATGTGCAGGGAAAAATTTGCTTGTGGCACAGTAAATGTGAAATAGAGCCTTGGGGTTAGAACTCAGTGCTAAATAGATCCTGGATGACTTTCCTAAAGCTTTAAAAGTGCATGTGTGTGCTTCACAAAAAATGTTATTGTCTACAATTTCTCACATAAGAAAAAAAAAGTGAAGTGTTCAAAATAAAAATAAAACCATGTTTTGCCTCCTCAGACTTTCTCCAAGGACGTAAAGGTGCTGTCCATGTGAAGTTACCCCATTCTGTCTTTCATGCCTTGGGAGTGAAAAGGGGAAGAGTGAAGACAGACACGAAGGTTATCAAGACAGGGACACCACAAAATCCTCTGGAGACAACATGGGGCGCTCCTTTAGTGTGGGGTGACAGCCGTAACTCAGCTGCGCGTCGGGCTAAACTCTCAAAAAAGGAAATCCGTGCAGGTCTGCTTGCCGTGGTGGTGGGAAGGTATGCCAAGTTTGTCCGCCGTTTCCTCTCTTCAGCTGAAACCCACTTTCTTCCTGGTCAGACGGTCATCTACTACATTCTCACAGATAATCCCCGCTCCCTCGATCCACCCATTGAGCTGGGACCTGATCGACAGCTGACAGTGATTCCTGTCGCAGAGCTGCCAGGGTGGGACAGGTTGGCCCTGCGCCGGATGGTCTTGCTTGCTGACGCTATCAAAAAGCCAATCTCTAGCGAAGTTGAGTATCTCTTCTGTGCTGACGTCGATCAGGAGTTTATGGCTCCTGTGGGAGAGGAAATCCTGGGAGAAGTGGTGGCCACATTGCACCCAGAGACTTATGGGATGCCACGAAACACGTTTCCTTACGAAGTCGAAGAGGTATCATCAGCCTATGTACAGGGGGATGAAGGCGACTACTACTACACCTCTGAGTTGTATGGAGGCTTGGTTTCTGAGATGTACCGACTAGCTCGAGTCTGTTCTTTGCTCATTCTGCAGGATCAGGCTAATGGGGTAATTGCAAAAGGCCTTGAGGAGAGCTACCTGAACCGCTACTTTATCGACCACCGGCCAACCCGTGTACTGTCACCAGAGTACAGCTGGTGGGACTCGGTCATGGCTGCTGATGTACCTGTACAAAGGCTAATTTCCTTGGGAAGGCAATGTGAGGCTGGCAATAAGCAGAATGAAGGGGAGCATGTTAGATGTTAAACAAATGTAAAAGGAGGGTTCTGCTGGCTGAGCCCACTGAAGTATGTATTTGGATTTCACTCCAACACGAAAAGCTATTGTTTTTAGCGTAAAATATCCTTTTGAAAAAGGTCCTTGCTTAAATATGAGAAAACAGTGTTATGACAGGACTGGAGATGAAGGGTTAAGATGAGGAGAGAGCACATATTCCACTCATTGTTCAACTCATAACTCAGAGTTTCCGTGTCATTTTCTGTTCTATCGTCCAATAAATGTAGCCTGCAAACCCAGAGACCCAAACTGCACAATCTTCTCTCAATTAAAGACCCATTTGTGTGAACAGCGTTTCTGTGTGTCTGCTATCTCTTCCACAGCAGACCAAAAAGAAATTGACCTGTCTCTTTAAACGGAGCCCTGTCCTCTCCATTAATGTCAGCCTCAGAGATACTGCTCCAGCGGCTTTGTGGTCAGTAGCGATAAGAGTCAACAGTGTAAGTGCACACTTTCCCCACAGTGGCCAATCATTAACTGGAAGAGCTCCTGTTTCAAGGTCTTTAAATACCAGGTTGGGGGGGAAATGGATAAAACAGGATGCTGTTACACGTGTATAGAAGCTAATATGTTTCATTTTTAGCAAAGGCTGAAAAAAATTGGATCAGTGAAACTGGTTCGGGATGTATTGAAGTAGCTTTAAAACTGTTTTTCCCCCATTTATGAATGAGAGAAAATGTTAAACTCAGATGACCTGATGTTGAGGGATTGTTATGTTTTCTGTGAGTCTGCTTCTCTCCCACACACACAAACACGCTCCCACATTCGTGCTCTGTTTTCTCTGAGTGTGCTGTGTTTTAATGGGAGGTTTAAACAGCAGCAGATGGCTTTTTCTCACTGCCAACAGAATGTTTCCTCAGGGCCAGATCGCCACGTGGAGTGAAGCTTGAGGTAAACTTCAGATAATCCCCTGAAACTAATTTTCTTCTGTTTCATTCTTCTTCTTTTCTCACTAAAACCTTCCATAGTTTGCCACACAGGTGTGTTTACACGTGTTAATTATCAGTTTTCATATATCCATTTAGATTATTCAATTCAATTCAAATTTAAAATACGTGGCCTTATACATATTGTAGCCTTCTGTCTCATACAAAATGCTTCCACACTACAACACAATATATATAACATATACAGCACAATATAATCTGCAGATGCTCTGAAATATTTGCTGTATTGTTATGAGTGCCTCAGTCATGTATACACACACATATATATATATGAAGGTTTTTTTTACACCTGATCCACGCTAAGTACCCCTTTTCATGCCATAATGCAAAGCAGTTTAAAGAATTATTGGTTTAATCTGTGTCATGTGGGTCAGTGGTGGTCAAGGAGCCTTTTGGCAGCAGTGTAACTTAAGGCAAGAGGGGATCCCTAAAACCTACGAGTGTATGAATCTAAGACTTTTTCTGCAATTACCAACAATTAAGTGTTTGTGATTATCGCAGCATTAAAACTTCCTTGTGGACAAATATAAAACAAAGACAGGGCCTATAGCCTTTACTAAAGGGATGGCATTCAAAATGTCATAATGCAACAGTTGGGGGTCATCATTTTCTTTCTTGAGTATTTTTTTCACCACATGAACACATTCAGACAAACTTCAGCTAAGTCAAGTTACACATTATTAATCTAACATTTATGCAAGTTTATTAGCCAAAAATACATTTAAAAAACTTGAACTGTCTTTGCTAATGGGCAGAACCCTCTTTGCATGTATGTTTGTTGGTTTAAAATATTTGTGACCTGCAAAACAAAACTTGTAGCTCATCAGTTAGCTTTGCCCTAAAGATGAGCCAAGCCCATCTGTTTTAGTTTTTGTATTTCATGTGAGTTTGTCTGGTATTTAGTGATAATTTGGCATGATTTTTCCCTTTGGCCACTAAGTTGCAATGCTGATATCGTGGCACATGCTTATCTGCCGTAGCTCCAGCTAATTGACAAAAACATGCAAATTGAAAATATTTACAGTAATCTTTTGATGACTTTATCAGCAAAACAGTTTTTATTGCCTCGTATGTAATTTGAAGCATTTGAACAAGTCTCCTAAACTCAGGTGTGAAATGATGGGTTGTGTTAAAGCAAAAGTGCGCTTTTTTGGGGATTTAGCTTATTCATCCTAAATCCCGATGTAAGACAAGATAATACATGCCTTTCCCTTCTCTGTGAATTCAGAAGCTTGCTAGATATCCATCCTAACACGAGCACTTTTGTATGTTCAGTGGAAGTGATAGAGAGACGCCTTTGCAACATCTCAAGCCTCTAAACATTTGTGTGGTGAGCATTCACCATGCTTTGAAATGATAGTGTGTTCGTCATTTTCTGAGCATAATTGCGCTGTATCTGAGGTGCTTGGTCACTACACCCAGACACTAGTTCTTCTGTATTTTTGCCCACAATGACGATGTTTCAATAGCGTGGTGAATATGCACAGTCACAATATGTAGATGAAGGATGTTGGATATATTTGGGTGTTTTTTTGAGGGCTTTAGACAGCAGTAAAGGCGTCTCCCCATTGCTACCAATCAAGGTGCAAAACTGCTCGCTAAGGGCGAGTATCTGGTAACCTGCTGAACGCACAGAGAAGGAAAAGGCATCTATGTCCTTGCCTTACATCAGGATTTTGAATGAATATGTAAATTCCCCAAAAAGTGCACTTTTCCTTTAACTTAAATGCATTTATATCTACAATTGACTATGCAATGGCCTTTGTGTCAGTTGCTGCCCTATATTGCATGCATTTAGTTATTATCTAAGCCAACTGGCTTTTCAATAATTCAGAGGTGAAGGTGAGCTTGTTCCTCTAATGACACACTATAGTGCTATAAAAGTTTATGCTGCACACCTGAAAAGGAAGCATGCATTTGTGACTGCATAAACAGGTTGATCAAGTGAGAGTCAGTCCACTTTTTACTGAAACTCTCTCTTTGTGCTGCAAATCAGTCCTGTCTATTTCAGGCCAATCAGCATGGTGACCGCCTGGGAACAGGGGACACGTTTGCTGGCTTTTATCTAGGTCCACATGTTGTTAAAAACCATATGCATTTACATTCAAACCAAGAATGTGTGTGTGCTAAAGGAGGAAGCAGTGGCATCTGGATAAAATCCAACCCAGGATGTTGCTGTGAAGCAACACTGCTGGCTAATGAGCCACTGCGCCACTGCCATGCCTGCTTATTAGTGTCAATTACAGGTCACCTACAGATAAGTTTAACTGCTGGAGACTATTTGATGATGGGGCAATTACTCAGCCAAGAGTAGGTGTTGATAATTGGATTCCCCTTTAGTTGTGTTTAACGAAACACGATAATTGCGCTGTGTCACAACAGAATTTAACAAGTATTTTACAAATTAAGCCGAACTCAAATATCGAACCAATTCAGTTCTGTAGTTATGCAAAAGTCCACTTTGGGTTTCTTAACTGTTACATCTAAATGCATTGATACTTTGATCAGTTTGCTGAATTTCACAACAGGCCAAGGTAAGTTACATGGTGCGGTGTCAAAAAATATCTGACTTTTCAATCCAGCTGCCACTGAATGAGCTGGTTGTGACCGTCAATCTGTATTCCTAAGACAAAGCTGCTGAAACACAAGTACCCACAAACTGTTTATCTAGGAAAGTAAACGCAAACAAGTACATTAACAGCTCCGATCATTACCAGTAACAGCATTAGGTGCTTCTTAACCACATTAAAAAAACAGAATAAATAGCCAGAAAGATCAAGCGTTGGTGTGCATTCACATTAATGCATAAAGAACCTTTAAATATTTACGCTGATGATTAAAGGCTGGGCTCTGAAAAGATTTGAGTGGGTGTGGCTGGCAGCATTACTTGCTGGAGCCAACTTCATTAACAATACAGTAAAGAATCACATGGGAAGGCATAATCCAATTCTGAAAAGTACACCAGCAACTTTAAAAGCGGAACCTTCCATCTAGAAACAGGAAAGGGGGCATCTCTATCACTGGGAATGATTTTAGGATCCAGCGCCTAAAACATTTGCCTCTGATTAGCAGCAAACACGGAACCTGGCCAAATATTACACCTATTAATGATTAACCTGTGTAGGTTTTTAGAATTGCCTGTAAGGCAGATGTTGTCACACAGAAATGAGATTAAGTGTAATTTAGAAACAAAGTGCTGGTGAGTGACATATAAGAATGTACATTTCCTCCATGATGAGCAATACTGTAACAATACCATGAGCCATATTTGAAAGAAGAGTCTGCGGTTGCTGTTAATCTTTAGAGCAAACTGGCAGTACAGTGATTCATGGTCTTCCTGTGTTTGATGTGTGGCCTAAACAAAGGGTTCGAATTTTAAAGCATTCTTCACATTCAGCTCTTGAGCCTCCGTCAGGTGACATGTCTGTAAACACAGAAGCTCTAAAACCAATGAGCTCAATCAATCCCAAAGGCTTTATTTATATGTTTGCACAACAGGCAGGCTGCCAGACAAACCAGAGCACCCCTGGAATCAAACAGTAATTAAAATTTGCATGTATTTAAACCAAGAGACAATACAGGAAACGCAATAATGCAACAGTGTGAGGCAAACTTGCGAGCCAAGTCAGGGTTGTGTTCAGCGCAATGACATTCATTATGTTAATGAATGCTGTTGTTTAAATCCACAAATGTAGTTATGTTTAAAGTGACTTTACAGCTGTGTAGGTTTGGTTATACAGTATATGTTGACAGGTCAATGGGTGAACAGTCTAAAATTTCCGTGTGTGTGTGTGCATGTGAGTGTGTGTGTGTCAGAGGGATGGGTGGGGTGAGGAGCCGTGATAATCTGTTGGATTCACACAGGCCTTTCCCCACCCTGCTCCAGGCTATGCCACACCAAAACATGCTGTCTTAATCACCAGGTCAAGGGGACTGACTCTGGGAGATAGTGGAGGTGCAGCTCATAGGGGGATACACTTGTGCCCATTGTGCTGACGTCACATTTGATCCCGTGTCATTTAACGAACCACATGAAATATGATTACAGGTCAAAACAAAGGCAAAGCTCTTAAAGTAGTCAGCTGGCATATTAGAAACGGATGTATAAACTGTGTATAGTTTCAAAGTGGTTAAAATGCAAGATAAAAAAAATATAGTGCGTTGTTTTTAGAAAGTGGAAGAAAGTGTGCAAAAAGTTTGGAATGTACTGTAGGTCCAAGTCAATCCAGCCTTCAAGAGAAGTATATAATTTTATGGTAAGTACATTCAAAATATACTCAATTCATTACACTACCTACTAAACTCTATTCCAGCAAAACTGTGTTTACACTGCAGTCGTCTACAAAAGCTAGCTTCAGTAGGCTAGAATTAGTTTTACCATGTCAGCAAAACACAACAGGCAGAGGCACTTTTGCCAAGAGGTAGCATAACTTCATGTGTGTGTTTGAGAGAGAGGCTATTGCAGAAAAGGGGCAACTAGATTCCAGATATCTGCTTTCTCATAAGGATTTAATACATCAGACAAATAGGATTCCTTGCCATTTTAATTTTGCAATTGGAAAGCAACATCAAGTTGTATATAACAGCCTGTATGCTACATTTATGTAGAATAACAACTGACTGACTGTCATTGTGGTTTATAGCTGTAACTTTACTGTGTTTGAAAAGTGAAAAGCCGACAAGCTAGCAAGTCAAGACCAATCCACTGCTGTCAGCCCTTTAGGCAGCAACTGTAGTCCCTCCCCGGGCCAGAGTGAGCACAGGGAGCCTGTGCTGCTAAATGCTTCAGCCTCAAAGGGACGATGGTGGAGGGCTGGTAAAGATGGCGGCGCTCTCCGAGGATGGGAGGTACGGATTAAATTGTGGCCAACAGAGCGCTGACAGAGTCACCGTATTACACGTCAAACTGACCGAGACAGCACTGAGAGCGATAGAGAACCACCAAAAGTGCATGGTGAGTGAAAAAGCCTTTTATTTCAGTTAAAATTAGCCGGGACTGTCGGGCTGGCACAGCTCGGCTCAGCTGGGAAGCTCATATGCCACGCATAGCTAACTGAAAGCTAACGTGACAAAGTTAGCTAAGCTGTAGACAGAGCGAGTTTCTACTTCATTTTTTCATTATATTATGCTTGTGCCATGAAATTACTCAAATGAACAAAGTAAGTGAGGCCTTGCCCTTGTGCTTTAGCCAGGTTTCGCGAACTGACAAAGCTTATTTTATATATAAAAACCGGTTAGTAGTAAGACTCCCCGATGAGCCAACATTAGCCCCAGCGTTAGCTACATTAGTCTGAACCCCCTGTGATGTGCTGGCCAGCCTAGTCTGTTTTTTTAAACTGCCAAACTAACGTTACTTTGACCAAATTAGGAAATTTAATTACATGTAGACTAAGTTAATACACTCGTCACTTGACAAGTCTCGCAAGAGCGTAACGTTAAAGCTTAACGATAGTTAAGTACGTTATTCTAAACTTCAATTCGTCGACGTTTTAACGTTATTTGCGTCAGGAGCAGAGTGTAAATGTAAGTCAGTTACGAATGAATTCAGGCGAATGTAACCCGGTAACAAGTTAGTGGTATTTGAAGCATGTCGGTGACTGGTCAACTTACCATATGGTTTGAAGTTTTAGCTCGTTAGAAAGCGTAACATCATAAGCTGACAAGGATTTAAAACCCTTAGTCAGACTCATACATATGTTGCTGTTTAACGTTAATGTTAATAAAATTGTGCAGTCAAACGAGCTGAAGCAGTGTAGCTCCGGAGTGTAACTTCTCATGAGCAACTTCCTTAAAGATCTAATTCTGAATACTTAATATTTAAAGAGCTTTAAAAAAAAAAAGTACATTATTATACAGCAACAAAATCATTCTTTTTAAGATGACATGAAAACTGCTTATGCAACCTGTGTCTTTTTGTTAAAAAATAGAATTTACCCGTTGACTTTTTTAGCTTAACACAAATTAAAAAGTTTTCGAACCTGTGCTGTTAGGCACTGTTTACTGTGCAGATTAAATATAACTTGTTAATCTTTAACTGTTCAAATAGTGTAATCTTGTTGTGGCGCTACACAGGTGAACTAATCTTGAGAGACCTCTGCAGTCTTGAGTTGGAAAGGCCTGAACCCAAGTTACCTGACTTACACCATGCCAACAACAGCTCTGTTAACTTACGTAACCGCTTGGGCCTCGGTCTCTACTTAAAGCTGATGTATGGGACTGTGGTGGTCAGAGGTCTCTGTGACTTCTTTTTATGGCACAGATTGTGTGTGTGTGTCTTTATGTATGACACACTACTCACACCTGCGTTAATGAAAATATTGCTGGCTGCCAGCCCCATAGGATATAGAGATTGCCGTTAGATTAATAAACTGCACATTTTAAAGTTATTATATCATTCATTTCTTGACAGCTGGTGAAGCTAGTCATGACTACGTTAAATGAATTCTTTTGTGACAGCCCATGCTACAGCCTTATTGGATGTGGTAATGTTGGTCTGTACGCTGCATTGAACGGCAGCCTGCCATCTCTTGCTGACTGAGCAGCCAAAACTGCCTGCTTTTTGTTTCACTCTCCCTCTCAGTAATGTGTGTTGTAGCTAAACCACTCATCGAACTATGGAAGCTGGCTATCTTTGTCTGTCTGTGGTGATGTGAAATGTGATCAGAACTGTGTGTGAGTCAGTGTATGCATAGTGGGGGAGGTTGTCAGTGAGCTTGGAGAAGCTTAGCTTTAAATACCATGACAGGGTTTTTTCAGTCTGAAAGAAGTCTAAATTCTGTCTTTAATTACTTGCGTCTTGTTGCATGTCTGAGATAGCAGGCACATTCTAATGTTGGGGAATGTGGAGAAGGTGGTGAATGTTAATAAAATGCACATTATGCTAAATCAAAAACATATCAGAGTCTATGACTCAGGGTTGGTGAAACTTCCAGAACATTTTCAGATGATTTCCACAGGAAGTTAGGCTTGGTAATTTGGGGAATTTTGAAAATTTGGTGAAATTTCACTGTAGACATTGTGTCTTTTTAAACAAAGTTATTTGCCAGTAAATACACAAAAAGAATACTATGCCTAAGGTTAAAAGTACGCCCATTTAATCGAATTACAACCCCATGTTTACAAAGTGCATTCTCCCTGCACATGAGCAGCCCACACTACTGCCAACTAGTGCTGTCACTTTTTTGAAAAATTAAAGTCACATGCATTTAAAATGACCCGTAATAACTTGGGATATATTCATCCCACATTTGAACAAATGTACCAATTTCAAATAAAAAATGACTGTTGCCAACACTACCACAGTCAGTGTGTTTACATGTACAGTTAAGTTTAGCTGTGTTATAGCTCGAAAGTATACCAGCACTGAGGTAGAATTGATTTATTCATGGAAAGTATGTCCGACTCAACTACAGTGGGTTGCGATATGCCCCGTTCAGCTGGTCGCTTTAGACCATCCCCTGGTTTACCTGTTATGTAACATACTAAACAAGCTACAGATAAGTTAGAAAGCAAATTCCATGTTGAACAGTAAAAACATAGGGAACTTTACAGCATTAAATATTTCATGTTTATGCATTACTGTTGACACAAATTAGCTTATGTGTTCTTGTTTTCTTCGTGGCTTTCTTCCACAAATTTATGCTGTTTGAATTCCACGTTAAAGACTAGAGATGTGGAAATTTCTTCATTATAAGATGCGTCGTGATGCAGACATGGAAGATTCTGCACTGATGCAGAGACGCGGCATAATAGAGAGTTTGCTGCCTGCACAAAACAATAGACTCACAATATCAAAGTATCAGATTAACTCTAACACTTATCCAATAACATGCACAGTCAATTTGGAAAACAGCTAAGTGACCGAAAAGAGGTCGCAGCAGCTCAGTACAAGCGTAGCCTTTAGCTGGATTAGCTTGTGCTGTTAGCGGAGCTACTATTAAACTGTCAAGTCTTAAGCTGTGTCCCAAATCGCATACTTTTGTACTAAACACTTAATATTTTGAAGTGAAGAAGTGCGCGAGGTGCATTTACACTGAAAAGTATGCAACAAATGCAGTGTACTACTCGCACACTCAAAACAGTCCAAAAATTAAGTGTGGAACGATGGACACGTCACACCCTCAACAAATGCTATATTAGTGACATAGAGGAAGGTAAGTCACAAACTTCTCAACTTTCGAAATGGTGGCAGGGCATTACAGCCGAGGATTATCGCACACCACTGACTTTACGACTGTGAATGTCGCCATGTTACACAGGTGCAAGTTATACATTTTTGCACTTAGCACCACTATGTATATGGTTGTCAGATAGCCGCCATTAGTAATTTTTGTTGGGTCTGTAATGATTTTGTGCCCTTAGCGTGCTAGCTAATGTTAGCATCCACTCTCTAACATTAGCATCTGCTAGCTAGCTAACATACTCCTAGCTACGATGGCACATTTTAATCAGGTATTAGTATAAGTGTACTACATTGAAGTGTACTGTATTACATACTAACCAAAGTATGCGATGTGGAACACACAATTAGACTTTTAAGAATGCAGTCGGGTTATAGACTTTGCTCGTATTACACTGCTGCAACCACTTTCTGTCAACACACATACACGCACATACACGCGCACACACACACACACACACACACGTTCACTTTCCCCTGTGTCCAACTCTTCAATTTAGAGGCGGGCGTTACTTAAGGCTACATCCATAGTCCTGCTCACGTTCTCCCTTTGAGACAACAGGATGCTCCTCTTCTTCGTTGGTTTTACTGACGGACTAAAAGCCGCATTGCCACCCACTGTATTGGAGTGTATAGCATCATGCTATTCACTGGTATTCACTGTCTCGAGTGAGTGAAGGGGATATGCGACTCCACGAATAGAAAATCAATGTGTGGCAGAAAATGTGTCAATGCTGAAAGAATTTTCTATGTAAAAAGAGGGCTCAGATTGACCTGACTGCCTGTATTAATTGATGAAAAAGTAGTCATGCAAAAAATTAAGGATTCAACACATTGCAGATGCATCAAGAATCATTTGCATCGGAATCATTGACAGGTGAATTGTAATCCTGTTGTGAGGCCAGCGAAGATTGAAACAAAGACCGTCGCACGCACTGTCAATCAAGCGCAGAATGTTTAGGACAGTTGCAGGTTGGTTGAGGTGTACACATGCAAGAGCAGTTCGATCTCATGGTGCTTCATCTTGGTGTGTATGTCCAACTTCGAGAAATTCAACTTAGCACGATTTAAAAGACTGTAAGCTTTAGCATTTACCATTACATATTTAAATAGAAAATAAAGTCCAAGTTTTACTGCTTTTGTTTACATAAAAGAAAAAAAATCTGCCACCACCTTCACCAATCGAAAGAAAATTAAAAAATGTAGGTAAAGTTGTAATCAAGTATTTGGAGCTATAAGTCACCCAACCACTAGTCCCAGATTATAAACAGAACGTTCAACTAAGTCATTTATTAGGCCAAAATGCCAAACATTCCAGGGCTTGAGCTTCTCCAATGAAAGGATTTGTTTCTTTTTTCTTTTTTTTAAAAATGTGTTTGTAAACTGCTTGCTGTTTTAAACGGTTTTACTCATGTAAAACAAGCTATTTGAGATTATCTTGTACCTTAGAAATGTGTGGGATTTGTTATATTTTTTCACTTTTTCTGGCATTATATTGTTTAAATAATTTTAATGAAATAATTATTTTTTCCTCAATTGATACAAGAATCTGCAGATTAATCAGTGATGAAAATAAACCTTATCTACACCTCTGCATCATACATTTTTAAATTAATATGCTTGACGAAACACCACCTTGGTAACAGATTCAACTTGAAAATGAAGACTTTCTGTCTATGTAGCTCTTCAGGTTTTTATATTTTTATGAAAGAATGCAGATTACTGCCTAGCTGTTTTCTCTCACCGGCAGAGAAGGCATGTGCATGTAGTCTTTACACCATTTTAAGCACAATATATAAAAGAAGATGCAAGGCAAGTGTGTGATCAGTCAGTCCTTGTGAGTACTCGGTGTGGAGTGTGCTCGGTGTGTCAGGAGCCCGAGGCTCTCCTGTTTCCACAACCAAATATTTTGAGTTCTAAAGTGTCAGTCAAATAGAGCAACATGTTCCTCAGGTTCTAGACGAGTATTTTATCAGTTTGACATTGTGCAGCTGTTCTTTGTTATGTTGCTTTCAATTATATCTCCAGAATGTAAGCTATGTATTCTCTTTACTTTTCAGAATGTATCTTCTTTACGGCCAACAATACAATTCAAGGGACTCCAAGGGGTAAGTGGGGTCCACCAGAAGGGACGGGACTTGGGCACTCTATGGCAAACTCTACAAAAATCAATTTAATTTTCTTATTAAATTAGCCATAAAATGAAATCAAGTATTCTCTGCACCAATAGCATCAGCCAACACAATCAGCCTTCTAATTTTTTAACTCGTGTCCTCAAAGGGTGACAACTGACTTTGACAGTCACTGTTTTGCACTGCTTGTCATCCATGATGTGTCTCCCAGAGATCTTCCTTTCTCATGTTAACCCCCATGTTGTTCATATTAAAGTCTATAGTTTAGATTTACTCACAGTCTCTACCTCATTATATTATATGCATACATAGACACAAATCTATGATGAGAGCACTCAGAGAAGATTTAAGTGTTTAACCACATGGTTGGGTTTGATACTGGTTTTAATATGATAAACAGCTTTTATTTGATCGTCTGTCTGAGCTCAGATGTCTCACACACCCAGGTGTGAAAGAGAAACTGTAAGTTAAGTTATTTTCTATTCATGTGTGAATTTTTACAGCGTATTAAAATTCCCAAGACCGGTTCCTCGAACGACACCTTCCACAATTTTGATTTCTACGTGTCCAATGTGGGCAAGGACAACCCTCAGGGAAGCTTTGAGTGCATCCATCAGTATGTGTCAAGGTACTGGTAATTACTGGTCAGCTGAATCAACTGCTAGTCTTACCACACATTGCTAGAAAGTAACACCTCTCTGCCTCACATTTATCTCCCGTACTGCCTCTTTTTCTCCAGCTCAGGGGCCTCACAGCTGGCATTGTTGGCAACAGTGCAGGACAAGGTCACAGTGTGTGCCACTAATGACTCCTACCAGGTGACCCGGGAACGCATGACCCAGGCCGTGGAGGACACTCGTGAACGTGGGACCAAAGTCATCAAGCCTGGGGGCCAGTACAGAGGTAAGGCCCTCAACCGTATCTCCCTTCCATACCTGTCACAATCATTTCCCAGGTTTGATCACAGGACTGCAGCATTGCTTTACCTCCTAACAACGCCTCTCCTAACAACGCCTCTCCTCTCTTTTCAACCTCAGCCCCTTTTGAGTGACTGAATAGGTGAAAGCTGATGGCCTGTTTCCATTCAAAGCCATTATTGCGACTGACTAAGCCATTTTGCCGTCTGTCTTTTCCAGATTAGCAGCCTCACTGATAAGGGCCAAAGGTGGCGGTGAAGCTATTTATGTTTTATTCTTAATAATCTGCCAAGGTGAAGAAGTCTCACACTTTAGTACAGGCACTAAATGCTGCTTATGTGTTGTGCATCTATCAGTAGCACCCAATAAGGATTTATTTTTCATGTTTGTTTACGTATAATGAACAGTGATGCATGTAGACCGGTTTCCTGTCCACTGCGTCATCTTATGCAAGGATTTGAATTACTCAAGCTGAACAGAAAACGTAATCTTTTGATAATCTAATTTGGCTTGTCACTCTCTCCAGCCTCACTTCTCTGTCTTATCTAGCTCAGTACAGGTAGAGCTAAATGTGTTTGTTACCTTTAGCTGCCTGCCTTCTTTATTTTCAGTGTCTGTTAGCATAAACTTGTTGTACAGACTCCCTATTACAAAACAAATACATAGGAAAGCCATTTAAACAGAGATGGGGCAGAGGTGGCCCAATGGTTAGAGATCAGAAGGTCGCCGGTTCAAACCTTCTACCAGCAGGATGAATGTGGGTGGTTAAAGTGAAGGGAACTGCTTACCCCACCCGTATTCTCTGAGGGCCCTTGAGCAAGGCCTTTAACCCCAGTCACTCCAGTGGAGCTGTTCAGTGGCCACAGATGAGCCCAACATTGCACTGGGCAGCTTCCATGTTTGAATGTGATCAGTGTGTCCCTGAAAAAGACAGTTCGCTCTCAGTGGCACCCTCACTGAATAAATAAAGGTTAATAAATAATAATAAAACACCGACTGTCCCAAACTGCTGAAGTATATACCTGCATAAAATCACTGAAAGTGTTTGCATGCCTTCTTTAGTTTTACCAGGATAGTAAATATTTGTTAAGGTTTTTTTTTTAAAAAAAGCAGCGTGCCAGTTAATAAAGCTTAAAGCCAGGTAGCATCGGTTGGTATCTTATTATTTTGACATTTTAACAACAGTAACACAGCCCAAGACATAACTATTGTACTCTTGTTTTTTATAAGAGAGAATGTTGGTGAGGTAATGCAAGTAAGAGACATGAAACTGAAATTTAGGTTTATTTGGGTATCTGCTAAAGCAGAAAGAAATGCTTAGCAGATTTAGAGACAGGTGACAGGTGTGTCCATCCGTCTCTCTTGAATAATGTCCTAAAAAGTTATTCCAAAAACCTTTCCTTTGAAGGAAAAAAAAAATCTGTTAATAACTGATGCCCACACAGTTATTTTGATTACTGAATGCACAATTTAAGCTTTCTGTTAAAGATTTATTCCTCAAACAAAATTTTAAAAAAAATGTTAAAATGTTTGAGTTTTTGTCTTTTTATTTACAAACAATACTTTTTTCAGGCACTCCATCCAGTGACTTATATTACCATTTATCTATGTGCATCATTGATTGTGACCAGTGTGTTGTTAAAAAACAACACTTGCTTGTATTCTAAGCAAGCTCTTGGCATAGAGACATTTTTGTCCAGTTTTAGTAGAATACCTTTTTGTCCACATTGCAGAGTAAATTGAGCCATTTTCGTATATCAAGGCTAGTTTTTTTAGATGTAGTAGTTTCCTTAGTTAAACCAGAATCTAAGTCTAACTCAGTCTGCAAATTTCTTTTCATGAGTTAAAACCTCCTCAGACCTGTTTTTCTGGGCCCTGGGGATACATTTGCATACAGTGGCCCAGATAGAAACTGGGAAACGAGAGGAGCAGCCGAGAAAAGGGGTGGGACAGGAGCTTGTAGCAGCTGGTTTGGAGTGAGCACCCCACTTACTAATGCAAAAGGGGTCTTTAGCTTCTAGTTTTCACAGGTTGATAATTTCAGGTAACCATCTGTAACATGTATTTTTATCCTTACCGCTGTCTGTTGCCTGTATCTTTAAATGACACTTGCACAACCCTTATCATTTCAAATTCAGTGGTTTTAATGCTCAAAGTTTATATACTAATGTTCTGTAGAAGTACTCTGTGTGCAGAGTGAATATTTCCCATTACATAAGCTTTTTACCTCCAGCAATCTGTCACTGGCCTGTACAACAGTACAAAGTCTGTAGATTTATGCCTCCTCCCGTAACTCCTAGTCTCTGGTTTTACAAGGAAGAAAGTTGGGAGGTTTTCCCTTTCTCTTCCCCTTTTTAACCTTAATCTTTTAAAGAGCTTTGGAATTTCATAATGACCATGAAGCAGTATGGGGAAATGTGCAGTCACCATGACTATGCATAAGGCTCCTCTGCACAGACGAGAGGTGTCTTTGATTCTAATCACCTGGACTTTAAATAGGTTTTCCAGACTAGTCTTAAGCCAATTTTAGACAGCCTGTTAAACGTGGGAATAATGCAGTGTTGTTCTGCCTCACTGCTCCTGTATAAACATTAAATGGGGGGGACACTGTTTATTTGTCTCTAAATGTCCTCACTTCATAGGGTCTCTTTCAGTAGGATGGGATGGTTTTGAACCAAAGTTCATTGACATAAAGCCGTACACCCCCAACTCCTGTCTTACTGATGAGCACAGCTCTCAGTTCATGTGTAAAGGCAGACTGAACTTACTTCCAGCTCGTTGTCCTGGTCTTTCTCCCGGAGCCATGTTTCTGTTAGTGCTGAGATGCTGACCTTCTTGAACTTATCACTGGTGAATATGGACCTGGAGTTTGTTTATTTTGTTATCGAGGGACCAGATATTTTCCAGCATGATAGAATACGTTTTCAGAGGTGGAAAAAAGTGTATGAAAGCAGAGACAGGATAATGAAGGGTTTTCATTGAAGCAGGTCTGTAGGATCTCTGTGTAAAAAGGACTTTTTTGTGATACAGAAAACTCTCAGTATTTCGTGTAGTTCTGTGCTGGTCTGTCTTCTTGTGACTGACTCTAATGGTATTTGGCTTTACCATCAGTATTACTGCACCTTCTTTCTTCAAAAACGGGAAGAGGAAATGGTTATTGGCTCTTCAAAAGCAAGTAGTTTTACCTAAAATTACCCAAAATAACATGAGGATCCAGTTTACAAGGTAAAAATTAGAAAACTTCCTCAGTCTGTCAAATAATCCTGATTTGTTACATCTAGGGCCGAAATGATTCCTCAAACAAATCGAATAACTCAATTACAAAATTCCTGGAGGCAAGCTTTGTTTAATCCAGGACTATCTGAAACAAATGACAAAGGGGACTTCGTCTGCTTTGAGGCTATCACACTCCACATGTGCTTAAGATTCTGTGTTTATTGTTACAGGATGGGTGGTGGTGTTTGTTGATGTGAGATCAGCTGAGCTTATTAAGCTGATAGTGGAGGGCAGGAGTTGTGTTCTGTGAATATGTGACAACATAAAAATATGTGATGATCAACCTCTCTGCAGAGACAAAGGGTCTTAAAACCTTGTCTTTACCTTCCGTCTCTAGGAAAGCAAGTCCATATCCGTAAGCCGGCGCTGTCTGCCCCAGAAGTGGTCCCAGAGCGCAAGCGCTCCACACCCATTAACCCAGCTAACACTATTCGTAAGTGCCTTTCCAATAACCCGGTGTCCCAGCGGCCCTTTCGGGATCGCATCATCCACCTGCTGGCGCTGAAGTCCTACAAGAAGCTGGAAGTGCTTGCCCGTCTGCAGCGGGACGGTATCAACCAGAAGGACCGTAACTCACTGGGGACCACCCTGCAACAGGTACTGTAAGGTGTCTGTTTGTTGTGGCTTTTTGATTGATATGATATTTCTTGTGAATACTGTGATAGGGGTGTTAAACAGAAGTTACCCATTGATTAGTGTTTACATGTCCTCAATTGCACAAAAAAATCTATCAGTAATAACTTCTGTTTTTACAAAAGCTGATCTCAAAGTATTTCCAACTAAGTGCTTTCAAGTGTCTTATTTCAAAACTTGGAAACATGAGATTGAAGCACACAAATCTGCCACAGGAAGGCTAACTCAGAGTACAAAGTCTTTACTCCCTTTAACACGAAGCAAACCACATAATCGTTAAATACTATTTGCATTTACAGACGTTTTCCCACACAGGAAATGTGAAGTTTCTGTTCGTATCGTAAGTTTTTTTTATGCTGTTGTAGTTTAACTTTGAAAGTGTGTGTGTGCGTGTGTGTGTGTGTGTACATGAAACAGGTGGCAAACCTGAACCCCAAAGACAACACATACTCGTTGAGGGACTTCATATATCGTGATGTCCAGAGAGACTGGCCTGGCTACACTGAGGATGAGAAGTCCCAGGTTGATCGGATCTTGGCTCGGTACAGAAATGGCCTGTCAGGCTTTTTACTTTTCAGTTTTACTTTACTTACACGTACATTTCAAAAGGGGGTGGAGCTCTAACCTGGACCCGGCGACACTGTCACTGGCAGATGGGTCTGATCCTACTTCCATTCAGACAGATTTTTACCTGTCCTTGACAGTTTTGGGCCAGTCACCACCATCTAATATGGAGTAGGTTTGATGCAGTGACTGACAGAGGTGGAAAGTGTCACACACACATCACAGGTCTCAGTGCTCTAATTAGTTGCCTGACAGCCCAACAAACCCATTCATGATTGTATCACCTGCTACCTATGAACCTGTTTACCTGTGGAATGTTTGAAACAGGTGTTTTTGGTTTTTTTAAGCATTCCACAACGTTTGCAGTCTTATGCTGCTCCTGTCCCAACTTGCTTGAAACGTTTGGGTGGCATCAAATTCAGAATAGGCATACATTTCCATAATTTTGATGAGGTTAAATGTAGTGCACTGTATTAGTTTTGTTTTCAAATAATTACATGTCAAAAGGATTAGCAGATTATCTTAGTCTGTTATTTTTGTTTTACATAGTCCAACTTTTTAAAAAATTAGGGGTTATAGTTAAAGTAGTAACTTAGTGTTTACAACTGTTATTTTACCGTCTCGTCTGTTCTTCAAATACTGCTGTGACTTATGTCAGAACTGAAGGTGACCACATCTGTTGTGTTTATGAAAAACAAAACCAGCAGCTTTTAACTGCCACCTTTCATTACTAAGGTCCCATTCAAATGATAATGTTCAAGAAGTAGTTCAGCCTTTTACAGTCTATCAACAGCTCAGTTTTGTTTTTTTCCCTCAGTGAGAAAACCTTTTCCTTATGTTTGACATAATTCAAGGCAGCAAAAATTACAGACACAACCATTAGGATTAATGGTTTGGGATTGTATCATAGTGTGTTGTTAGGTGTTCATAATATTTAGTCTACCCTTTATAGATATATGTAGAGAACAAAATGGCTTGTAAGTAGATATGAGACTTTAATTCGGTTTCATCAGTCCTGATTATTCATTTTTTACAGATTTTGTGCAGATTCATTCCAGGTGTGTTTTGCATTAAACATTAGAACTTGTGTTTATTTACCAAAGCCAACTCAAGTAACAAAACATATTTTTAATCCATGAGGCCTGACAAACATGTCGAGTGCATTCCCACACTCATTTAGCATTTGCAAAGTAGATTCTTTTCATTCATGTCATTGTTTTCAGACATGTTTGCGAGTTTGCAGTCTTCTTGTTTGGTGGCACATGGAGCTGCAGCTGCTTTCTGTTAGGAGAGTTGAGATCACTGTGGAAGTCACTTCCTGTATACTACATGAACTATGAGTTTAAAATAGGGACGCCTTCAAAACAATTGCTTTAATGAAATTATGTTTTATTTATCAGGTTCTGCTGTTTTTTTTCTGTAACATCTTTTCAATCTTCTCCGTCTTCAACAGCAAGTTAGGTCTTCCTACTGAGACCCTCTCAACAAGCAGTTCTCCCAAAGATAGTGTCCCCATGTCCCCGCAGGTATCTGATGAAATACACACACACACACACACACACACACAACTGAAAGTAAAATATGCAGTTTTTCAGCTAAATTCACTGTTTTCCTCCAGAAGCGCCAGCCAGAGTTTGATTTCATCGATCCTTTGGCACCCAAGAAAGCCCGCATCTCCCACCTCAGCAATCGAGGGCCATCCGCATCTTCATCCTCCTCCTCTGACCGCCGTGAGGATGAGGCCAACCCCAGCTCTAAACACTCGTCCCTACCCTCCAACGTCTCCTTGGGCCCTCCCACCCATCTGCCCATCTCGTCCCACCCTCCTGCACCCTCTCACCAGCAGCCCAGCCCAGCCTCAAACTCCAACTCACCCAGCACCCCAGAGGGCTGTGGCACCCAGGACCTGCCCATGGACCAGAGTTCCTCCTGCAGAGACCCGTCACCCAGCCCCTTCTCTGCTGACAGGACCCTGCGGGACCTATATCGACACCCAGTCCCCGTCCCCAGACCAGCCGCCTCCCCCAGCCCTCCCCTTCCTCCCCCTACATGCACGTCACTCACAGTTACCTCCACTGTCATCACCAGCCCTCCTTCGTCCAGCAGTACCAACAAGAAGGTTAAAAAGAAATCCAAGAAGCACAAAGATAAGGATCGAGAGAGGGAGAAAGGGAAACGGACAGAAAGAGACAGCAACAGTCCTCCCAGTGTAGCAGAGCAGGCTGAAGAGACGCGAAGATCCAAAAAGAGGCGCAGTGCTGAGGAAGAGAGCCAAGACGTCATCAACAAGAATCGTCACAAAGATCGTGGTGTGTTTCTGTTTTATTAATGATCAGCTTCTCTCAACCAAATGTTTCATTCGATGACCATTCACTGCACCACACACACCTCAGATCACTGTCAAACATTTTACAGCTTTCACGTTTTTTTTTTTTCATGAAACGTTCGTGTTTTTTATGCTCTCAGGCGGCACTTTGTTCTCATGCTCCTCACTTTTCACTTTGTTTTGTCTACTACGTGAAAATATTGTAGTAATTCAGTTGAGAATACATCTTTAAAGATGCAGTTATCTAAATTATTTTTTATATCAATAATGAATTAAAAGAACTACATGTAGTGGAGAGAGGAGATTTTTCAGTGTCCTTAAAGAATTAGCAGCATTTTAGCTTCATTTGGTTGGTTGGTTAGTTAGTTAGTTAGTTAGTTAGTTAGTTGTTTTAAAAGCCCTGCATTTACATAAGAGCAGGCAATTATTTGCTAACATGCTTTGATAAACACAAAACACCGCAAGCCCAACACATAGCAGACAGACGAGTCCAGGTTAAAGTTGATGCTGTTGGGGCTTATTCAAGATATTTTCTCAGTAGTTGGTAAAAAAAAACAAAAACAAAGAGGATCAGTGAAAATTGGAAAAACAATTTCAGGTGGACACATGAGGCCCTTTTTCACTGAAGATATTTTAACATGTCTTAACAAGCACAGGTGGAAGCGATTACATGAATTATGACTGAATATCCATTTAGCTGCTTCAGTTTCACTGTCCTGGTATTTTAAATACTGGCTCACTGGGACACTAGAGTTGAATAGGTTTATTGTTCATGTTTGATTAACACCAATACTTTTGCTACTATAATAAGTTCAGATGTCTGCAGTGAAAAAGGCTCATGGGGTGATAATATCACCCCATCTCTGTGTGCGGTAATTGTTTGCTGATATTTCCCTTCAGGCTCTGTCAGCTGGTGTTTCTGTCCCCCGGTGGTAGTGGCGACAAATCGATGGAAACAGTCATAATATTATTCAGAAAAGTCTTGCAGAAATGCTGCCTCACCTGCTAGTCTGTGATCAGAGCAGGATTTCAAATGAAGAAGAAGCCTCCTTAAATTTTAAAGCTAATGAAAGCATACTTATCCCTTCAGATATCACAACACGGCTTGTTAATGTTGCAGTGTGCTGTGCATACATTAGTGAACGCGGAATCATTCAGGACCTCAAAGTCAAACTTGTGCCTCTTCTGTCCATTTTTACACATTCCAGTCTGTTTAAATCACATTCAGTCTGTTAGCTGCATGTTGTCTGTACATGCGGAGGCTTTGATATGAGTTGTCTTTACTTTGTGGTCTTTGGTTCTGCTTTACATACTTCCTCACAGTCTTTCATTGCCATCTGTTGCAAGAATATGTTAATGCTAGATTTAATGCTGCTTATAGGCCAGAAGCTCCTCTGACTCTTCAGTGCATGTTTGCATCATTTACTTCTATCTGCATATTTAGGAAGAATAGTCGACCCCATCACCATCACCACAGCCTGTTAAACTTAAAAGCATCAAAAGGCTAAACAAGTGACACTTCACATTTTAAATGTTTTGTGCTTTGTTAATGATGATTGATTCAGGATTATCAGTTCAATATTTACAGTTTTACATTTTCCTCTTTGTCCTCAGACTCTCCAGATAAAGAGAAACCATCCCAATCCACTGAGTTCTCCTCCACAAATGAGATGCCTGACTATGTAGTGTGAGTTATCTTGATCCATGTTGTTTTTTCTTTTTCCCACAGTGTGTCAACTTTCACCCTCCAGGCCTTCAGTTTGAACCTTTTGTCTGTCATCAAACAGGATGTTGACACATACATGAGTTTCAACAATTAGGACACAGGAAATTCAGCCAAAAATTACAGATGTGTTAAATTTGTGCAATCTGGTGTTCTTCTTTCATCGCTGTACCGGGACTGTTCTGCACTTTTAACAATAGAGAAGGTCAACAGTTTTAAAAATAGATTTCCCACCTTTTTTCAATGTGTTGACCCATAACAAAGTATCAGTAGGAAAGTTTTGCTCATGTGTGAGTTTTGGTCTTGCATGTAGTCTGAAGTACAAGAAAGCACAAAGGCTCCTACACACCAAACTGACAACAAAGGACAAGCTGTGACTAAGATCGGCTGCTTGCTGGTAAAAAAAATAAATAAATAAAAAAAATGGTAGCACTGTTGACACTGTGAAGACGGCAGCTGGTGACCAACTGGCTTGTACGTGCTGCGTCTGAACCAAAGCAAATCCGTCTCCACAGATATACAAACCTTTGTTACGATTGAGTAGCATTTTTTGACAAGCGCAGAGTAGTTCCGACGCTGCTGTTCACACCACACAGACAAGACACCGACTCTTTCTGACAGCCCTGACAAGTCCCGACCCCCGACTGTCACCTGGTGTGTTAGAACCTTGACCTTTCCATTGGCCTCCCATCCTATCATCTTACTTTTTTTGCAAGGGCAGAGTCACTGCGTCTCAAGATTAGTGCTACTAAAGATGACTGGTGATTGGTATTGGTTTAATGAAATAGATCACCCAAAATATATTTAGCCACACCATTCTTTAGCACTGGCGCTAGAACTGGCATTAGCGTTCAGGATTGTTACCGTTAGTGCTCGAGACTGGCAGGTTTAATGCCACTCTAGAGGGAGACAGATTCTGTTTGTTGTCCAGTTCATGATGACTTCAACGATGAACTTTTTACTAAAATGTTTTCAGTTTATGCCAATTTCTTTTGGTTGGACGAATACGAAAAACTTGAGCTGTGCTTCAGGAAGGGAACCTTTTTTGTAATAAATGTCCGTGTTCAAGTTTTGGAAAGAAGTCAAAATATAATATTTATAATAATTTATAATTTCTGTTATTAGATGTAATGAATATTTGTCTGCTGCAACTGTAATTTTGGTGTCTCATAAACCCGTGAGGGTTGGGCACTTTGCGTGCATGACATGAAAATAAAATAAATCAATCAGTCAATCAGTCATGGCACTAGAATGAAATGCCCAGTTTTAAATTTTGAATTTCCCCCCTCTGTTTACAGGAAGTACATGCCGGTGGTGTCCATGGACCAGCGGCAGAGATACAAGGATGACTTCAATGCAGAGTATGACGAGTATCGCCTGCTACACGCCCGAGTGGAGAATATCACCCGCCGCTTTACCCAGCTGGATGCCCGGTGCCGGAAACTGGCACCGGGCACCAAAGAATATCAGGTCACTGTGTGCGCTGTACTTCATATCACTATTTTCACATTTCAGTTTTAGGTTGTTTTTTTTTTTTAAAGCCCCACATTGTGTAATCTTATTTAAGCATTTATGGCAGATTTGTCATCTCAGATGGTATATTTTTTATTTAGATGAACTCTGACAATAGGTGACATAAAGCCAGAATTTAAATGTAAAACACACATTTTTTACCAGAATATTTAACAGTTGATGTTTTATATTGAGTCGCAACTTTGTAGGAATCAGGTTTGTATCTATCAGATAATACCAAATATAAAATTACTTAGAATTTTTGAGTGATACAGTGGTGCTACATCGTGTTGATACACAGGAAACAGAAAGTTATGTATTTTGTTGATATTGTACAGAAATCTTATTAATGTTTAATATCTGTTCTCCACTGAGAAAACAACTGTTTGTTTTTGTGTTTACTGTGATCAGAGGTTTAGGGTCTGTAAGTGCAGCTCTTGTGCCACAAGTTTTTACATTTTCCCCCAAACTGGCTCAATACTTGTTCTAGTCAAAAAGTCAGTGAATGCATTGTATTTTCGAAATAATTTGTAGTATTTATAAATGATGTGCATTTGTATTAGAAGTGATCATTTTTTGTGTAACTTTACAGAAGGTGCAAGAAGAAGTATTGAAAGAGTACAAAAAGATGAAACAAGTAAGTGGTTACATGGATTTCTGACCACAAACATTTGGATCGTTGTTTTTCAAAATGAATCATGTTTGCTGTTTTTGTCAAACACAGGAGTTCCTGTTTTGGTGTTAGCTGGAGTCTCATGTTATGTGTGTGTTTTGTTTTACAGTGCAGCCCCAACTACCACGAGGAGAAACAGCGCTGCGAGTACCTGCACAACAAGTTGGCCCACATCAAGCGGCTAATAGCTGATTTTGACCAGCGCAGAGCCCAGGCCTGGTGCTGAGAGCACAGCACACACCTTCTTCACTGATCAGTATTGAGAATGGAGTGTCGTACCTTGAGGGGGGTGCCCACCTGGCTGTTATGTAACACCTTTAAAGTAACTGCCTCCACGACAGCCCCACCCCCCCAACTCTCTTCCTTCCCGTTTCCTTTTCCCATCATTCTTCTTTTGTCCTTCCTTCTTTTCCGATCTTTGATTCCACAGGCTTCACTGTTGCCTGCAATCTTGAAAATCTTACCTTAACTTACCTTAACTTAACCTCCCGTCTTTTGCGTTCTCTGTTTAATTTTTCTTTTTTGTGTTTTTCTTCTCAATGAGCTCCTGTGGAATTTCATACCGCTGGACCAGTGGAAGGGGCTGCCCGCATGTGTGAAGGGTTTTGGGGAAATACTTCAACTCTTCTAACCTTTGAAGGACTTTGTCTTCAGGCAAAAAAAGAACAAAAAAAAGTATTTTGAGCATCACAGAAAATATTAACAGTGTATTTAAGTTAAAAAAAAAGAGGGAGATCTATTTATTTTGGGACTCGTAGTGCAAAGGAAGAGTCCACAGATGATATATTGTTAAACTTTTGTTGAAAACAATGCAAAAAAATAATAATTTACCACGGGCCTTATGTGTTTTGACTTTGTGAAGCCATTTTGCACGCAATATCCATTATGTCATCTCATTTGGCAAAGATGTCTCTCCTGCCTCATTTCCTGTCTTTTCAAAAGAAACTGTACTGGATTAACCTTACTTCAGCGACATTGTTGAATTTGAAGCTGAGGAGGAAGGAAATGAGACTGCTCGGAGAAATCTCGAACTGATTGAGAAGCAACAACCGTATGTGTGCATGGATTGTAAATTTAGTTGTAATGGCGACGGTGGGGTGGTAAGGGTGGGGTAACCAAAGGAGTGTCCCCCGTCAACAGGGGGCAGTATTCCCCGCACCAACAGTGTTTAGTGTTCATGGTGCATTATGGGTGCCTTAAGGTGTTTACACTTGGAAACACCGAGTTGGGCCGACCCTTAGGGTCCATAGGCTACACAAAGGAACTATAACTGCCTGGAAACAGGTTGTGTGAGTGTGTGTGAGTGCGCATGCATGTCTGAGTACTGGAGGAAGGAAAGGATGTTCAGTCTGGAAGGAGTGTTACAAATTGTATGAGTGTGTGTTCGTATGATTGTGCATTACGTGGAGTGAGAGGTGAAAGGAAGAAAAAAAAAATGTGGAAAAAAAAACGAGAAACATTAAAAAACCAACAAAAAAAGCTGCTGTAGTGTTAAACCAGCCGGAGCACAGCAGGATCAACCTGGCTGGAGTAACAGTACCTGATCTTAATTGAAGAGATAGAGAAGATCCTTATTTTCCAGAATGGTTCATGTCTGACCGTGGAAAGGACTGCGCCCCCTCTTCAGCTTTATGCAGTGGCAGACAGTCGCTTTGTGTTTAGAGAGAAGCCAGAACTCGTCATCCACCAGAGGACATATTGTCAAATGTATTTGATTCTCAGTTTGAGTTCTGCAGAGCAGTGAAAGAGTAGCTTTTTTTTTTTTTTTTTCCCCCAACACTGATAACCGATTTTGTTCAGTGGATGAATGAATGGCTTCTTTGAAAAGTCTGTATTTCAACGAGGGAGAGATTGTTTACAAACCTGTGTTAGAATATTTGCCAAAAATTAAAGACTTTTCTGGTACTGCATCCATGGAGTACAGTTTCTGATTTGGGCTTAATTACAGTAGACGTGATTGCTGGAATCTGTCTCAGTAAAGAAAAAAGTATTTAAATTTAAAGATGATCTGTGTCACTGTGCCCCTAGAAAGATCAACAACATACGTGAGAGCCTTTTTTTTTTTTTTTTTTTTCAAAAGAGATTCAGGTAAACATTGGTCAGTTCTGTTTCACGTATATTTTGGTTGTGGCATTCTCTCAAAAGGTCAGTCTCTGCAGCAGACTGGCTGTTTTGTTTGGCTGCCAGAAACAA
>JAQLOL010000012.1:23617314-23628951 GCA_029783665.1 Naso thynnoides | reverse complement strand
TTGCTTGTCTCAATTTATTTTGGACAGAAAATCAGCACTTGTGTCTTTAGTTACAACAGCAGATTAAAAAAAAAATGCCCACTATTGTTCAGGCTCCATGCAAAATCTAGACTAAGTCAGCTGTGGAGAAGGTTAAGCCTTTCACATGTTTTTCCTGCTTTCCCTTTATAAACGGTCACTTCCCAGAATTAGAAGTGTCACAAAGGGCCACTTTAACTGGAGATCAGGGCTTTACATGCAGCCTCCAGGGTGTTATTTGTCACTGGTGTCCTCCTCCTGGCCTTCCGAAAATTTCCGTCTTTATCAAAAACAGATTTACTATAACTGGGTCTGATAAACATGAATTATTATTGTAAGACTCATCATGGTGGGAGGAAGGAGGGAAGCAGTTTGATCAAGAGTCTTAATGAGGAGGTGGCAATTACAAAATGCCCTGGCAGTGTTTTGATGAGAAACCACTGAAAATTAAGTGTGAAATCTGGTCCTGCCCATGTGAAAAATGTAAGACATTTCAATAAAAATCAACCTAGTTTACCTGGAAAATGTCTTTTGTTTTATGTTCTTTATGTGCATTTAAAATTGTTCTTATATCGCCTTCAGTGTGTGATGACACTCTTTTTTTTAATGACTGAATTGCAGATCTTGTCAGAGCTCTCACAAGTCAAGCAAGTCTTGTTGGTACTATTTTGAACATACATAGGCTTACGTCTACGTTTTCTGAATTATCACCACAGATCGGGCTCCATCGGTAGGCTTTGACTCTTTCTTCTGTTTGGAGCAGAACGTTAAGCGTGTATACACTTAGATTTAGTTCTAAACTTATTTATAGGTAAAATTAGAGCTGGGCAAAGGAATTGATTTTAAATCAAAATTTACATTATTCGTTAGGACGATGTTAAAAATGAAAATCGATTTCCCTTTAAACCAGGGTAAATGCAGTATGGCTCTCTCTCTCTCTCTCTCTCAGCTCTGGGCACTTATTTATTTATTTTTTTTAATAAGTGACGTTTGGCGAAAGTTAGGCTGGCATTTCAGTAATCCCAAATTGGAGGATTCTTCTTTGAGTAAACCTTTATTTAGAATAAATAAATAAAAGGTTTATTTTGGTTAAAGCTAGGTTTGCACTTCACTCCCAATAGGGAAATTCAAGTTTGTTTGAAATAAAAACAATGTATTTTAAAGAATTCCTTTGTCTTTTGTAGTTAAGCAATTAAAATTAAAAATCAAATGTGGTATGAAAACATCAAGAATTTTATTTTTAGGCCATATCGCCCAGCTCTAGGTAAAATGTAGACTAGTTTTTGATGTAATGGTCCTAAATGTCTTGGTATTTGCAGTTTAATTATCAGGAAGCTGTTCAAAACACAAACAAATGGGTTTGTAAGAGCTTCATCTGAGCCTAAAAATAAGGGGAGAATGTTTTACCATTTCACTGAAAGATTCATTTAATGAGTAATAAAGTATTTAAACAGCACTTTACAAAACAAAAGTGCTTTATGTGGTTAAACCAGGATGAAAACACTGCAGGACTGCACTGAGTCTAATTAAAAAATTTTAAAAAATAAAATAAATGGAACTTGGTAGTTGTATGTTCATGATGTGTTTTTCAGTGTCAGGCAACATTTATGAACAGGGAGACAAGATTTTTTTTTTTGTGAAACAGTTTTACATTTTGGAGGACCAAAACAAGTTCAGATTTATTCTCATGTAGCTGGAGACTTTAGGCTGAACTCTGGAGTCGGTTCTCAACCTGGATCTCAAGTTTTCTCTGCGACTGACACAAGAAAGGTGGCCGACAAATGCAAACAGAACGTCTCCAGGCTCCATGAAGTTTATCTTTGTAGTTTAGAAAAGCTGGTTGGACCATTGGAAACAGGTGAATGTGTTTCTGAGCTGACCTTTGTGTTAGATTTAATGCCATAACCAACCAGGACAGGATCAACCTGCAAAACTGGTCAAAATTCCCAGAGCATGATATCTGATCATGCTAGAACTAACACTTGTGCTGCATCAAAACTGTAGAATCTTTAATTCCCAGTGACCCCAAATCAAGGCCTGATTACAACCTGGCAAATCAGGCTCCAAATCAATAGAGTGCCTAAATTTACAAAGTTTAAGGCGTGTCATTTGTCTTTGGTCACATAATGATTTGCTGGGACTTTTGTTTTACAGGTGCAGTATATAACTACTCTGAGGAGTCTAACATCATGACTTAATCAGGTTGTTTCGGACAGGTTTGCTTTCCGTCTCCAAAGTAAAAAAAACTAAACACAGAGAAGCAGTGTTCAGTTTTTAAGCTCCATATCTGGAATAAAATACCAGAAAAGTGCAGGTCTGCTGCAACTCTCGGATCTCTTAAATCACAGCTCGAAGACTTTTCTGTTCGCCCTTTCCTTTTATTGAACCAAATTTAATGGGCGATAACTTGCACTGCACTGCAACTTTTATACTCCTGTTACCTTCTGTACCTTCTTCTTGCTTCTAATGTAAATCTTTTTGATGATATTTAAATGCCTTTTTTAAAATGCCTTGTGTTGCCTTTGCATTTTTTATATTCTGTCTTCATCCTTTTCATACTCTATGTAAATCACTTTTACTTGCTTTGTTTTTGCAGTATGCTGTACAAATGAACCTGCCTTGTGACTGTTGACAGTATAACCCAGGGCTTGTGACCCAGTCTTGTGGAGTGGCTTTTTTTTTTTTTACATTTTAATACCTTGATTAATGGTATTTTAACTTTATTGTGCTCACATGCTTTTGTTGTCAAATTACCACAATCTTAATTTGAATAGTAGAAAGTTAATAGGTTAACATGGGCAAATTCTGAGCAAACTAACTTCAAAAACCCTGTCCGCACACACAGTACCACTGTGCACATGAGAGACTGTGTAGTATCGCTTTAAGAAGGGGGCGTGGTCTTGTTTACGTCATCCCGATTACCATAATTGACAAAACGCAGAAGAATTCTCTTTCTTGTCATCCAGTGTTTCCACTTGCTGCCTGACCCCGCAACCACCCTTACCGTACCGACTAAAAATGGCGCAGCAGTTTGTAAAGACCCAGATCAAAGGGGACAAGGTGGTGCTGTTCATAAAGCCCTCGTGTCCTTACTGCATTACGGCCAAAGACGTTTTGTCAAAGTACAAGTTCAAGCCGGGACATCTGGAGTTCATCGATATTACCGAACGCAGCGACATGGGCAGCATCCAAGACTATTTCCAAGAACTGACGGGAGCCCGCACGGTAAATAACATGACAGTGTTGCTTTGTCATCCCATCAGAGAGTTTCACGTTCAGGAAGTCGAATACACGAATGTTCACACGTGTATATTTAGACACCTGTATTAGCCGTAATAAATTCTGCTTCATCGTTGGTGTTTATTCATTTATTTTGACCAAAGGTTCCCATGAAAATCAGAATCATGAATTCCATCCAGTCTGCAGGAGGAAGTGAGCATGTAGGAAAATTCCTCTGGCTTCAAGATTTATGACTGAAACAAAGGTCGGCTTATCAGATAATTGTTAAAAACTAGGTTATGGGTTATATGTCATATGAGTATTTTGTGTTGGTGTAACAACAGGTTTTCACTGTTTTCATTAGTTGAGGTGGACCATCTTTTCACTTTGTGTTTCCGACTACGCCCAGGGGTGAGAAGTAACAAGTTACATTTACTTGCGTCAGTGTCATTGAGTAGGGCAGTGGTGACCTAATGGTAAGAGAAGCAAGTTTGTGATGGGAAGATCACCGGTTCAAATCCCTGACCAGTAGGATTTATGTGGGTGGTTAAAGTGGAGGGAACTACTTGCCCCACCTGTATTCCACCTCTGAGGGCCCTTGAGCAAGGCCCCCCCCAACCCCCATTGCTCCAGCGGAGCTGCTGAGTGGCTGCAGATAAAACTGTCGTTGCACTGGGCAGGTGTGAATGTGTGACTTAATTGTTTAGTCAGGGCGTCCCTGAAAAAGAGAGTTCGCTCTCAGTGGAGCCCTCCCTGAATAAGAAATGTTTAAAAAAAATGTGTGTGTGTACTTGTACTTTTTAAAGTAGTTTTTAAAGTCTGTAATTTTACTTTTACTTAAGTAGTAGTAAGAAAGAGAAGTAGGCCTAAATAAAAAAGAAAGGGAAAAAAATCACGGCCTGTAAAAAACTGCAGTGAATCATGGGCAGGAAAACAAACTGGTGCTAAATCTGAAGAAAGATGGAGACAGACAAGTCAGACAACGGTGGTGCAGACCCAGGAGAAGGATGGAGATGGAGAGTTGATATTACCCTCCTCTCTGACCGCCAGAAAAGTGACTAACTTCTACTCTCAGAACATTTTAAATGAACAACTTTTTACTTGAGTACATCTTTACACCATAATTTCACTTCTACTTACGGAAAATTTCATCAAAGTTACTACTTAAGTAGATTTTCTTGTACTCTTTCCACACACGATCACGGCTAGGGACGAATAATTTATCTTATTCGGAATTATTTTTCGTAGTTTCTTGAATAGTCCAAATCTTGAAATGATTAAAAAAAGATCAAGGACAAAGAATGTAATCAATTGTTTAAGCTTCCTTAGAGCCCTGATACACCAAACCAGTTTTATAGGACACACATCAACGAAAGCTGACTCGTGTTTCGACATGCCGCCTGTGTTTTAACCAAAAAGCTGCACTTAAACTCAACTCAAAAACTACAGCTGATGGTCAACTCGCATGAACGCTCTGCGACGGCACAAAAGAAACCTCTCCAGACCAGCAGGGCAGCCTGCATACGTCTTTGAAAGAACTAAAATATGCAGATTTACCAGCTGTTGTTATGGTAAAGCAGCATTTTTTTCAACCTTCACATCAATCCTGCTCACCCATTAGCTTCTAATTAGACTGTGTCTGATAAATAGTTGAAAATGACACTGGTGTAGTCAGCCCTTGGTGTTTTGTTTTTAGAGCAAGAGAGGAAGAAGCATGGGAGGAAATTAAGGAGAAACCACGCCTGGGTGGAATCATGAATACTAGAGCAAAAAGCTGAAGGGCCTTTCTCAAACCTGTGTTGAGAACAGAGTTACATGAAACCTCAGATTTTAAAAACATCCGTCGGCTCGTTCCTGTTTACATCCACAGTTTGAAGGAATTTATCAGTCCAGTTACCCAGAGGCAAAAAAAAATTACCTATTAGATGTGTGTTTCTGTAGGGAACAGCCAGTTTTTAACTCACCAACGGGCTCCACTGCCAGGTCAACATGCTGAATCAAACTAGAGCCAATGGCGTGGGACGCTCCGTGAAGACTTGGGCGACAGACGCTCCCCACAGGCCAGTGCTGGCTCGGACTGTCGGGACCCTAACGGTCCAGCAGACCCTCTCTGCTCTCTCCTCTTGCTAAACACCACTCAGACTGCGGTCGTGTGCTTCACTTCCCGCTCCACCTCCAGATATCAGCACCCTCGATGAGGCCGTCCAAGATGAGATCATCTAATACAAAATATCCAAGCCCGATGTGCGTCTCACCCCATATCAGGAGGTTACAGTCCTGGGTCATATGAAAACTTGCATACTTGTACACGTTTCCCTCGATCGTTACTTCCATGTCCGTCGCTTGATACTTGCTAAGTTTGCCATCCAATTCACCACAAATGCCCCCTTTTTAAAACAAACCACCACAGCTTTATTTCTCTATCAACTGCCATTGTTACACACTTTAGGTGTTATTCATTACTTCACTGTTATCCACAAAACTGTCCTCGGTTTGCCACCCCACCCATATATCGTGTTGCAAAACTATATCTGCGGCGGCTTACATCACCCATTCTGCTCAGCGTGTTCTGTGAAAAGTTTCCAAAGCAACTTCTGTCCGGGGCTGTCGTCATTCTGACCTGCTGCAGCCTCACACACCCAGAGATTTTAAAGGGATAGTAATGACAGGCAAATTGTTTTGTGGTATTTATCGTCCTGTCACCCGCCCATAGAGTGCCTAAATCACGTCCCCTCTGGTCGACCCCATGGGACCTTAGCGCGGAAAATGTATGAACGGTAACCAGTGGGGAAAGGAAAATTATTTTTTGATCCTGTTTCACTCGTGTCCTGAATTACACAAACGACGTTCGTCAATTTAAAGAATTTTTCACGTGAAGAAAGTCTACGTTTGTCGTCAAACAGCTGATGTATTAGCTTGTGAAAATATGTGATTATAAAGACTACGCATAACTGACGTCATTACAGTTTCCCTCCTCTGACTCACGGAACCGACTAACTCCTCCTTCGAGTAGCTGCAGCTCTCAACATGACCTGAGTTATAACGGTTTTCACCGCTTTTAATACTTTTCCCCACGGCGTGGAAAAACGCTTTGAAACCTGCAGAGCTGACGACCATGTCTGTAATGATGACGCAAATTGTCTGAGACGAGACATGTACTTCACTGAGTGATCTCACAAAAAATGTTTTACTCCACTGTTCGACTTTCTTTACGTTAAAAATTAGCTTTTAAATTGCCAACCATCATATGTGTAATTCAGGGCACAAGCCAAATGGGATCAAATAATAAATAATACAACAACAAACAATACAATAAATAATTTGTCCCTCTCCGTTGACTACCGTTCATATTTTCTCTATACTAAGATCCCATCGTCTGGAAGTAGAGGGGTGTGACTTAGGCACCCTAGTGCACAACACTGCAAATCAATGACTGCATCTTTAACACTTGCATCCCTTTTTCTCTTGTGATAATTTGAATGTAGGTCCCACGGGTGTTCATCGGAGAGGAGTGTATCGGAGGTGGCAGCGATGTGGCGGCGCTGCACAAGAGTGGGAAACTGGAGAACAAGCTGCAGTCTATCGGGGCCCTGCAGTGACCCCACGGTAAAGGACACCACACACACACACACACACACACACTTGTAAAGTGAAAGATGGAGTTTCAGGCTGTGGGGAAAAAAAGAGTAAAGTAGGGAAGCAAAGGAGGTAGGTGTCGCCCCTGAGAGAACCCAGAGCGAGTTATTAAGTACATTAATTAGCAACAGAAAGCTCTCGTTAGGGTGAAAAATAAATAGATAAATGAAAGGAAATAAGATGCTGAAGGTGGTGATCAGAGATAAAAGGGCATTTCTCGGCGGAAAAGAGCAGAGAAAATTCTGCCCCAGGCCACACTCTGTCAAATTCTGATGGAAATGTACAGAGAAGCGACAAACTGAGGGAAACAAGTGAATAAAGAAATACAAAGAACACACACGCTTCTTCACAGGGCACCACAGAGGGTTACTGAATGGTTTCACACAGCCCAAATGTATGTATGTTGGTTTGGAATTTAGCATTTATTTGTTAAAAAAAAAAAAAACTAGGTTAAACAACTTGAAAGTGGTCACTGAGGCACTTGAGGATCTGTTGTACAAGAAACACTGTGGAGTCTGATAGTAATTTATCTAAATGTTTTATATCTGCTTGTGTATAAATAAATAGAATGTTGTTATAATTTATGACTTTAGCATCTAACTACGAGAAGTGCTGTACTGAAAGAACATGAGCATGACGACATAGGTGGCTGATGCATTTCAACAACGGGAAGAAGGAAAAAAAAGAGAAACGTTCCCGTTTCAAACAGCCCTCATGGCCGTTTGCATATAGCTTTCTGAGTGTACGAGGTGCACATGAATGCACCATGAGTTTGCGTGGGTGTCAAACTTTGATATTTTCTGAATCAGGATTAAGAAAACATTGTCTGCCAAGAAATCATCTCCTCGGTAGAGTCTCAGAGACTTGAGATTTTCTGCTGAGACGTGTTCAGAGATGAAAGCAAGAATAATTTCTGCGTTGAGAAAGAGGAGAGCACCAACTGTGATCATTTCTAAATGTGAGTCCTCACATTAACTTGAAAGCTTCAAATGGCTGAAAAATTTATTATCTAGCCCGCTCACCCATTCCTCAGTAGGAAGCCGTCTGGTAATTATATCCAAGTCCACGCGCAACTTTCAAAGCCATAAAGAAGAGCTTATCCAGTACATCTTTCTTTTAAATATTTCAACGCTCGTTCCTCCGTTGTTCTCTAAACAGCGTACGCAGCATAATAGGCCTGCTGTTGTCAAACGATTGCAAAACTAGTCCAAAAGATTGCAATGATGATACAAAAACAAAATTAATAGGCCTGTTCAGTGCAGTGCTTTCTCCAAGTAGGGCAGTCATGTCCATTAATTAAGCTGACAGTTCACTGACCATGTAAAAGAAGAAGTTGTTTTTTTTTTTTTTTTTTCTTAAAAAAGGTTAAATTAAAGTAATACAAAATATAGGGTTCCCAATAGATGTATACGTGTATATACTGCAATATTCTTGCTACATGACAGTGGAAAAAATTGCAGTATTACATGTAATTATCCTTTTTCAATCCTAAACCAGCCGCAGCCCTGCACCTGATTTCCTGCTCGGTGCTGGAGAACTTTATTTTTTTAAAAAAACAAAAAAAACCATACCAAAGGCACAAAAAGCCCCAGAAATATTTTAATAATAAAAATAAACAAAAGGAACAGTTCATTATTGTTGATGGCAGAAGGCGATCAGCTGTGTCACTTTTAGGAGGATGGAGGAAAATACACTGAACCGAAAGTCAACATTGCACTGATGACGACGGGGTCCGCAGAAGACAGTTTTTCGCCACATATGTAAATGCTTAGCTAAAAAAAAATCAGTATCCGTTCAGTTGTACGCTAAATTAAAGATTTTTTCACCACTTTAGTTATTTTGGCACTACATTTTTTTCAACCGCAGTAATATGTTATTGCGCCCACTCGCACCAACTTCTGTCACGCACTGCATCACTCCATAGTGAAAGTGTAGGTCCAAAACAAATGGCTGTCTGGTGGCAAAACGGAGTGGTGGGAAAAAATCCTAAATTTAATGTACAATTGAACAAATATTCACTTTTTAGGGAAGCATTTATATATGTGACTAAAACAACGTTTTTCTGCTGACCCCATCTGCGACAATACAACGCTGACTTCCGGTGTTGCGACATCTCCCCCCTTCTCCTAAAAGTGACATCACTGATCGCCATCTGCAGAAGGTAATAGACTGACTGTGCTTAAGTAGCCCACACAACCTCACTTCAAAAATACTGAACTATCCCTTCAAGCCCTGCATGTTATGATGGTTTTTGATTCAATCTAATCGTAAAACAGGTCCGTTTTCTGGGAAAAGGGAGTGGAAGGGAGGGAGGGACTTTTGTAAACAGAGGCGACTGCAGTCAAATATCACACACACCTGTTCACATGGCTGTGCCTGTGCAGTAAATTAAAGAAACACAGCAGAGTGCAGACACGCATCGAGTCTGTGGTATGTTCATTCTAAAACGTGTCTTTATTTAAAGTCAGACGTCATGTTATCTACAGTCTGTACAACACACTGAGCACGCTTTGTCTTACAGTCCCGTTTTTCAGCTGTTATTTACTGAGTAAATACGAGTGTGTGGGATTTATCTGTAGATTTCATGGGACACACACACACACACACACACACATACTTTGTGGTGGTGCAGCAGAAGCTAAATATACCGGTTGATATCACCTGTCAAAATATCACAGTGGTAGCTTGTTCTTTACACACAGCCTGCTGCTACACTGCTGCTCAAGTACAGCACGAACCGGATATAAATACAGTAACACACAGTTTGTTGACTATGATGACGGATATGGATCGACCTGTTTTGTTTTTCTTCTTTTGTTCTTTCTTCCTGTCGCCTAATTTGTGTGTTTGTTTTTTTTTAAACCTGCACCTGTCAAGTAAATCCCAGTGAAACAGTAGACTGTAAAATAGTGCAGCCCAGCTGTCTCCTCAGTATCATAATGTCAAAGTCATGTCACATACAGTATAATTTACAAAAGTAATTGCAGCACCAATAAATCATAATCTCATTATGATTGGAAAAAAAGAAGACAAAATAAATATTGTGGATCACCCAGAGGCATTGTGGTTTTTCGTGTACCAACTCACGTTCATGATATGGTTGTTTCTCCTAAATCTTTGTTACGTTTCTGTACATGTCAGTGCTACAAAAGGCTTTTGCCCTTTTGTGTGACAGACAGACGGACCATTACTATTTATTATTGCAGACAGATAAAGATTACTTTCATTGTTTCATATTGACCTGCAAAGGAAACGGTGTAAAAGCCCAGCTCACAGGCTTTAAATGAAATTTGAAAATACTACAACTATTGTTTTGGAATCGGAGCACTTGATTTTGATACAGGCTATGTGTAGTTTATTTTGAAGATTGAGTTTCACGCCATTCTGAGTGAAAGTCATGTATGTTGCCACTCACGTGACACAGCAACGTAGCCACAAAGACGTTCGGAGCTCGTGAGATGTTTGAGCTTGACAAATGCTGCATATGCACACGTTGACTTTTTTTTTTTTTTTTTTTTTTTAAGATCCGACAGGGCACAGAAGCATTATGGGCCAGGGTTAATCTGAGCTGTCCTGTGTCCACGTAGAGACGCTTCAGAGTCATTCCCAGGTGTTGAGTGGAAAGGAAACACTCCAGCACAGTTTCCTGTCCGCTTTTTCAACCTGAAGTCACGTTACCCGTTGCTATTGTTGAAAACAGTCGGCTCATGATCCTGGTCTGTGTTTCAACAGACGTCTGGTCGTTTGATGCAATTGTTCTGCTATCTGAGCCATTGTGTGTCACTGTTCATCTTTGAAATCCTTCACTTTTCATCTGACGAGAGAAGTACAATCCTTCACTGGGCCTCTGGCCGATAGCCAGCCAGTCATTTTAAATTTATGTCCAGTTCAAAGATCACTCATTTTGTATTGCCAATGATGGAAACGACGTGATGCAAAGGATGCGCAGTCATTCCTCCAGGGGGAAGAGGGGTGTGTCACAGCGGTGTGTGTCACTGCTCAGCAGCGTTGTCCCATTGGTTCGGGAGTCTCATGACTTTTCCAGCAGAGTCCCTCAGAATCAGCCAGACAAACAGAAAAAAACATTTCCTCCGTCTGTTTCCCTCAGGGTTGATGATCCAGTCTCACTCTCTGTCATCATTTCTCCCTTGGTCTCCCCTCTCTGCTCTCCCTCCCCTGTTTTCACAGGTTTTCGGCATCCAGGCGGGTCACATGACGATGCAGCGGGACTTACGTAGTTTGCGTCGCCGCTGCTGGTACTCGCTGAGCTCCTGCAGGTAGCCTCTGGACGGCCAGCGGAGCCTCTCCACCTGCTCGCGCTCCTCCTCTGCAACACACACACATAATAAATACATCATTACCATAATCCAATGCAAACACAACTACGGGCATGTTTGGCTCATAAAGCCATTGGAGCTTGATTTACTGTGCTTGGCACATGCTCAATCACACACGTTCATGACAAACTCCCTGGAGAGTTGCCACGAACGAGGCCAACAAGACTGAAATATCTGCTCGTGTTTTGTTTACACCGACAAGATGGACGGTGATGGATCATGTGCTGTCTGTTTTAAACTGGCCTTTGACTTCCCTTGTGCCCTTCAATACCCGTCCAGTGACTTAAAATGATTTTTGTGTGCATGACTAATGATGCCAATAAAATGTGCTACTGCTACTAACCAGAGCAATGTTGCAGTTAATCTTTGGAATTAGCTTTAGTCTTTGACTGCGTTTGTGGCCTATAAAATGCATTTGACGGTCGTT
>JAQLOL010000012.1:23604003-23617214 GCA_029783665.1 Naso thynnoides | reverse complement strand
GTCGTTAATTGAGAAACAAAGCATTTTATACTCCAGCCTATTACTACTGATTAAGCTTACTATAAAGAAGCGCGACGGTCCCCAGTATAAATACTGCTGTATTGTGCTGAGTGACAGAGAAGTTTACATGGGTGTCTGAAACCACGTCGGATTCAGCGGCTCAGAAGAAAACATCAAAATAGTGATAAACTCACGTTTATCTTTCTCAGAATTTTGAAGTGCCTCGTGTAAATTCATCCTGAATACAACTCATGTATCTCACAAACTAACTGACCATTTGAGCTACAAAACAACCCTAATATACTGTGTGGAAAAACTCCTAAAAATCCTGGAGGCACATTGTCTTGATTATTTTTAAAATTACATTTGAAGCCGTCTAAAAAGCCAAAATCAGGCAAATTTTTTGGGAAACATTTTGTCCACCACGCTGCATCAGTTTTATTTTGCATAACCATCACTTACAAGTAGGGTGGTGGAAAAAATGTGTTTACATAGGAATCTAGATTCTTTTCTAAGATTTAAAATCAATTCCCAAAAGCTACAAAAAAACATTTTTAATCAAGTTTTTGGTAACACTTTGCTTAAAGCATGCATCTATAAAGCAATATTGAGCAACTATGAACATACTTATAATGTGCCTATAGTGCTGTATAATCACAGTTATAAGCAAAGTTAGGATTAACCATAACATAACCATAACCACATGTAAAGCATTATAAGTGTGTTCATAATGTGTTATAAGGCATTATAGAAACAGCATTCATAGAAAGTGTTACCAAGTTTTTTTAAATCAGCCAGCCAATAAATATTTAATATAAAGGACAAATACCTCTGACAATTTTGGGTCGATCAGTTTGACACAACTTGAACTTGTTATTGAAATAACTGAGAACTGAAAAACAGCTAAAAAAAATTTTTGGACAAAAAGTTTTTATTCGCGCAAGTTAAGAATGAAAAAAATGTTATCTTTTGTCTATGGGTTGTCTTTGCGTGTTTACATTTTAGCAGTTTACAGTTTGAAATGTAAAAGAAAAATCCAGAATTTTATACACACCTCACTCTGCTTTCATGCCATAATTGGCCGCTCTCTCTTGCAAAACTGACTGAGGTAGATTCAGACATTAAACCCCTTACATACTGATTGGGAAACTGTTTTGAAATCGACAGTCGATTATGAATCAAATTGAATCATGAGATACTGAAAGATTCATACCCCTACTAACAAAGTTTGTTCGAATTTGTCAGAAATTTACCGCACATCTGCTACTGACCTGAGAGCTCCAGGAAGTCAGGTTTGTGGCTGAAGATCAGGTAGTTGTTGGCGATGAAGTGGAGGAGCCAGATATACAGCTGCTCTGCATTGTGACACTGAGAATCAATTTAAAAATAGACATTAGAACAAGACAAATAACAGGAATCCTCTCAAGAATTAATGCTTTTTCACTGATTAACATCAGTTTTTGAAATATTAAATAGAGGCCTAGGGCTGCTGTAAGTTAGCAGATAAAGCTTGACGCAGAAAGAAAAATGCATCGGGCAGTTTTTTGACAAACTGCCAGATCTTCTCTACACAAAGCTCATCCATTTTGGTGGCCGAAGGAAATGCCATCATAATGGAGAAGTAATCAGTTTTCCACAGACAAGTCATCTCCTGCAGGTCTGTTTGTGTTCTCATTTCAGCGCTCTCACCCTTTTGTGCACTCACACACTCAAAAATGCACTGACCTTTGCTCGGCGGAGCAGTCGAATCACGCTGATACCTGTTGATGCCAGCTCTCGGCTGGGCATGCTCTGAAGGTATGCACACACACACACCTCGCAGAGATGCTGCAGACGTTTCACCTGGTACATCTCCGCACAGACCAGCACAGCCATGGCCTGCAGCACACTGGCTGGACATGCAAACACACACAGCACAGTCTGGTAACACAGTGGAAGCTCAAAGTATCACACAAGCATTGTCACAACATCACAGGTCAGAAGATGCTGAACATTTCAAAAGGCATCGCTCCAGTCAGTTAAAGCCACTTCCAGTAAACCTTTAAATACACATATTATCTGACAATAAATGTGGTTTACAAGCACAGCATCTGCAGGGTAAACAACTCTGACGTGTTTGAATGGTGGGCCCTCTCAGTGAATAGAAAGCAATATCTTACAGAGAAATATTTAGATTACAAATGACGAAAAGTTAAAATATGCACCCACCCTCTAATGGCTGCCATAATTGATACTTTTACATATATTATAATGGCTAATACAACCATGTGTATGTGAAAATGTGCTTTTAATGACAAACTCAGAAAACTGTTCCACCATTCCTTTCTACAGAGCGTTTTCATCTTTGAGCTCATTGTTTTGATTTTTATGGCCCACAACTTAACAGCTTCGTTTCACTCTCATGTCTCTCACTTGTGTTCAGAGCAGCGGCAGCAGCAGCAGCCAGCAGCTGTTTTGAGCAAAACAAACATAAAAAAAGTCATAAAAAGCCACTGTACACCTGGCACCAAACAGCTGACAGAAAGGCAGCAGCTCGCTGTTGAACAGAGAGAGTCATTAGACAGCTATCCCTCCAGATATTTCCTTCAAGAGCTGGTGGAGATCAAACCAGAGCTCGAAAGAACGATGAATATTAAAGGTGAAGTCTGTAGGATTTTACTAAAAAAATAAAATACAGACATATACAAAAGTAATGCTGCTCAATTATAACGACTTGGCCTCTGTATATGTGTGTTGGTGACTGTGTGTGGAGACACACTGTCCTCCACCTGTATTTTGATGATTTGACTGACTCAGGACCTGCTCAGGACGAGTTACCGCAAAGAGTGATGTAGACGCGCAATCAATTTTTAAGTAACGATAACGCGACTGCGCTTCTCCAAAGCATAGATGGCGTGACCACAGTGAACCGGTGCGTATATATAAATATATATATAAATATAATACTCCTGTGTAGCTTGCTGTGCAACGTTGCTGTGTAAGCAGTACATCAGTACACATAGTACACGCTAAGTTATGATACTTCTGGTGCGTTGAGGCGGGAAGAGAGGCCCAGTTTGAATGTTGTGTTTACAAACAGCAACAAACCAATACTACTGACTCCACCTTTAAGCTCATAATTCAGGCCCCATAAATTTATCAGAGTGCTGATATTGTCGGCCCATACTGGCCTATCACATATATATCAATATCTGTGTATAAGTTCTCAGATATGTGGCAATATTAGAATAGTTTTTTATGGACAGAAAAAATGCTCGAACTAGTGATTTCAAATGGTGTTATTACTTAGTTTGTCCAGCAGAGGGTGGTCCATTATTTAATAAGTTATAAGTTAAGTGTTAGCTGTTTAGTGCACTGATGTTTGGAATTCAGTTTATTTAAAGGAAGATATTCTGCCTCCATTATATGTCGTAGTCACATTCATTAACCATATTCAGCCGATATTATCCACAATATCAGCCAATACATCGTATATCAGAGTATTCTTGCTCCCTAATACCGATATCGGCATATGCCCCCAAAATTGGGCTGTACATATGATTGTCAGGTGGCCAGAAATACAGTTACTATTTTTTCATGTCTGGTTGATGTTTAGACTTTTGCCAGAGCCCCTTTTTTCTATTTGTACTTTCTAGTTTTAAATGCTTTTGAAGAAAAATACATAATGAACTAAGACTGTCTGTTAGAATTGAGCCCTAAAAAACAGTTTTGACTTAAACCTTTAATCATAAACCATATGTTGTTCCATATTTAAGTTCCACTGTACTTAGCATAATCTTCTGCAGTATGTTTTGGGGGTTTTTTTTGCAAAATTTCTTAATGAAACCACCCACTTTCTATGAGTACAACACACATCATCCCAGAGACGAAATCTCCGCTTTGTGCTTTGTATTGAATACAGTCCAACCGCATGGAATACAAAAATGTCTTAATATTCTCCATTGCTCTTTCTGAGCTGTCAAATTACTTCGTTACAACCACTTGTGCAGCAAACACCAACCAATTAATGTCAGTCCTATTATATAATGTCAAAATGTCAAATCAGATGACGCACTGCTGCCTTTGTGTCAGTCAAACTGCCCTCCTCATCCTTCACTCGCTCCCATAAACACTGATTCTCCGAGTGCGTCTCTGACAGGCTGAGCTGCAGTCACGCCGACGGTTGGTTCCGTTCAGCTGCACAATCATTCAAACATAAATGTACATTAATGTATTCTACTGTCATATATTATTCACTGTATTTATGCAGTATTCATCTGAATGAATGATCAGAATGTTTTTGTCCCTGCTGGTGGAGTTACCTTGCTTTGACCTTGAGTGCCGAGCTCTTACATAACAGCAGCGCGGCTGCAGCCTCTGGAGCTCTTTCATGGCTTTAATTTCCTGCTCCCATGACTCAACCTGACGCTGTATCTCTGGAAACAGCTTGCCTCCCCTCCTTGTACCTAAGCTGGATCTTAAGGGCCGCTTGTTGAAGTTATTCATGATTTTTTCATCAAAACATCTCATGCCACAAAATAAGGGGGATCGTCAGCACTCGGCAGCAACAGATTTTTCTGAGCCTTTTTGATGTCGGTTCAGCAGCTTCATTATATAACAATAGTGGAAAAGAAGATGACGGACAATCTTGTAATTAACTCTGTGATTCTCTCACTGTAAGTGATGAAGTCTTATCTATTTAAATGAGGAAAGTAAAGTATAAATATTTTGTTTCGTCTCTGAATCACATGAAGTTGGCAGGCTTGGATGAAGATGGGCTGCAGTTACTTTTGATGTCAGCATGGCTATCATGAGAATACAGACACATACTCAGTACTAATAAAGCCCATTTAGACACAGCTGCATGAGCTTGCCAGTCAAAGCTGCAGTACGTAATCTTTAACCACTAGAGGACAGAAAAATTCACAAGTAAACACTGCAGCAAGCCAGAAAGAGATTTCAGCTTATCCAGTTGTTTTGGCTGAGCTGTTAGCAAACAGTTGGCTACTTACATGTTTAGCAGACACAGAGCAACATTAATTTTACATTGGAGTGGTGAGATAAAACTCATATTCGCTGGCATTTTTGGTTCACTTACTCCTGTAATGTTTGACTGTGTTTACCAGTTATTTAACTCCACTCAAAGCCGTTTTTCTCACTGGCTAGGCAGCACATAATCTGTGTGTGTGTGTGTGTGTGTGTGTGTGTGTGTGTGTGTGTAAGTCTGAAGTCTGTGAACAGGAGAACCTGCAAACGGATGTTTGCTTGTTTCATGAAGCAGCTGAAAGAGACACTTTTTTGATACGTATCTGTGTTCAGCTTTGTGTTTTAGTGTCAGCACATGAGAGGACACCACTAAACATTCTGCGAGCGTTTACTGTATTGTTACACGCACTGTCTGAGTGCACATGCTCATTAGTTGTTTTCAGCTAGCAGTGACGTCAGCAAAGAGCTCAAGCTCTCAGGACACGCCAGTTGTCATAATACTGCTACAGAACATTGTATATGATCGTAAATATCCTCATTATAAGACTTAATGTGTTAAAAACCCAACTTATCCTAGCATTATTTGGTTTGTCTGCAAACCAAAAACAAGCCGAACGTGGCCTTAAGTGTGGATTTCCAGTTTCAGCTAAGCCCTCATGTTACAAGGAGTCACTTGATCTGGCACTGACATTAAAAAAAATTGCATAATGTGACTCAAAGGTTGTAAAAACGCTTTAGAAAATGTGACGCCCTGCAGCTCACTGCCATTGCCGGAGAGATAGATCAGAGCTAATTGCTTTGAAAATGCAGCGCAGAATGTGACAGACAGTGACAGGGAATAAACAACAACAACAACACGTCTGGGGCTGCGAGCTGGCACCATTAAAGGCGGATGAAGCAGTGATGCCACGGGTTGATTGTCATCACTAAATCTAATTTAATTTTAAGCTCAGTGCTGTTCTCCGCGTGCCTCCTGAGACCGACACTGGCAGCATGTCGCAGCCACACAGATGGTTGATGGCACTTTGTCATCTGTGCTTTGGTTCCGTGAGCGAGGAAAACACCACTGTACTTCCCTCGAGTGCTTGCTGATTCGGTGACGGTGCTCATTCCCGCATCACATGAAAATTACATCAAAGGTTCGTTGTCCTGTCATTTTGCAGGTCAACCATCAGCCTTTTTAGAGTTATTATCCATTATTAAACTTGCTATAAATGAGCAAACTCCTTTTTTATTTACAGCAGCAGCCTGAGGAAGAAGTTATAGGCGGTGAATGAATAACACACTGACTGAGGGTTTCCCAGTGCAATCAGTCACACCACCATACAAATCTGCTACACAGTTTAATTAGTCCACAAGATAGAGAGGACGGGAGGGACATTTTCTGGCTATATTTAGGCTGTGCTTGCAGTTTTTGGAGCCATTTAGTCTTTAATCTTAAGTCGTGGTCACAGTGGTATACTTGAGTGTGTTTGTTTGCAGTGAACTCACCGGGACAGCAGGAGTCAGTGTAGAGGTACTCCAGGAACGACAGGAAGGTGTCCGAGGAGACACCGTGGATGGGCACCACTCGACTCCGGGCCTCTGCATACTTCCCGCTGAACATGGCCGCCATGACGTCACAGCGTGCCACCAGCACTGCCCGGTGGGCTGGCAGTACACTCCCTTGAAGACACATACGCGCACAGAATTTCAGACTCACATCCAGAAAAGTCCCAAAGATCTGTGAAGTGAAATCCCTGAGAGAACAAACTGTTGAAAATGACTGTATTGAATCTTGACTGATAATAACAGAGCAGATCTTTGATCTAAAGCTGTTTGAAGACAATAACAAACAAGTTTTGGATTCCTTTCAACAAGTCAGACACTCCTGAAATCTCTAATGTGTCTTTTTTGCCTCTTCACAGAAGTGCAGAGGGCCGATCTAATTTAATTGGACTTGTTTTGAGTTATGACGTGTCATAATGGGCCATTTACGTTGTCAGGGAACAAATGAAATGTACAGTAAGGCTGGCCACAAGCCCTGACATAATTGCTGCCACGATGTGCCGTTAACCGCCAGTGACAGCTCCCACCACTCAGCATATTAGCGCAACACAAAACATTCTTGTTGGATTTTTCTCTGCGACCTCCATCAGCTGCACTCGCAGCTCCGAGGTGCAAGAAAGCTCACTGCACTTTTTATGAGATAAATATTGATTGAGGAGAGGCTTTGGGGCATTATTTCTAGATTTCTCAGTTTGATCCTTTAATAGAGAATTGGCTAAATGCAGCTCGTGTCGGAGCCTCTGCTGGGATGAAACATGACAGGAACGGAAGGCGGCCGCTCCCTCAGACCGTTTTATCTTGTTTTGTCTCCAAATGGACGGCCAGGCCCCAGCCGGCACTGAGATCATAATTCAATCATGGCTAATAAAATGTGACCTTCCTCTGCTGTGTGATGCTGCATGCATTTGTAAATGTGTGTGTGTGTTTAACAGATCAGCGTGGTCCCACCTTGCACCATGAAGATGACATCAGAGTAAAGAGGAGAATTAAAGAGGTTGACAAGCGTCTGTGGGCCGAGCTGAGCAGCCCGCGCGCTCGGGGTGTCCCTGGGGCCCTGCGCACACACACACACACACACAGAGTAAAGAAGAAGCCAAAAGGACGGACAGAGAGAGTTAACATTCCTCTGCTCGGTGTCAGGTACTAGTTACCAGCACAATTGCTATTCTGTGCATCCCTCTCACCTCCCCTGTAGAATACAAATGGCCTCTGTGCCAGTCTCGCTTAGTGCTACCCAAACATACTTCAACTGCTCCGCCAAGAACGACATGACTGGCAAACACTGAAAACACAGTGAGAGCCAGACTGTGTCCAAATCGTCTATTTATTGACACATTTGCCCAATTTCGGCGTTTTAAAGGAAGCATTACTAAATACATGTGTGTTAGGTTTGCTGCACAGCACTGACGGTGAAATCAGAAATGTGAGAGCGTCTGTCAGTGTCAGGTTTTGTTAAATCTGCAAATGAGTGTCGCCAAAGCATCCCATTACCATTGTGTGACCTTTCTCAGTCAAGTGAAGCACAAAGAACTCTATATTCTCGCACTGCTCTGCCGCAGAGGGAGCGTTCAACAAACAGAGCCTTCAGAAGAGGCAGCCGCAGAATCAAGCCTCTTTGATTTTGTGAATCAAGGGGGGGGAGCTTATGGAAAGCAAATTTCAGCCGGGTCCCACAAAGTGAGGGCGCCCAGAGGTGTTTGCAGAGGACGAGATCAAATCGTGACAGGACATTAGGGCATCTCATCATATTAAAGCGAGAGACATGCCGTCTCTTGGTGTGTCAACTCGAGTCAACGCTGCCTCAGGTAGAAGAACTGGTTGGAACCAGATGGGCTGGTAGAGCGTGCACAGTGCCAGAGGCTTGTCAGACACAGACATGTCATATCTCCTGATATCTCTCTAAACGTTAAAGTCTGCTGCCTGTTACACGGAGCCACCTCATGTTTTTGAACTGGACAATGCATTTCAGGTGTGACGCAGCGGTTTTTTAGCGTGATGTTGGTGTAAAGTGTGAACTCCTTACAGATCCTGTGTTGTGCTTCAAGCTCCTTTGAGAGCATCTCTTGTTTATTTTGCGCATTACCACAGCATCTGAGAGGTGATACAGGCGTTAATTATGTAAATATGCTAATTATAACCACATTATTACTGCCCTGTTTCTAAACAAGGTCTTGCTAATTAACACTGGTAGTTTGCAACTACAAAAAACATATTTATACCATCAAAGAGAAGATTTGACACACTGCAGATGTTTAACCTCTTTTGTTGGGGAGGGCTGCACGCCATGAGATATTATACTAAGAACAGACTGAAGCAAGCTGCTGATTTCTGTGAGTTTTACGACATTTGTGTGCATCAGAGAAAGAGAGGTGACTTTAAACATTTAGGACTTTACCCTGTCTCTGCCGATGAGGGATCGTATGCGGTCCATAAGCTGAGCCACCGCTAGCGAATTCTTCAGCTTCTCCTCCAGGGCCTCCTGGAGGTGATCCCACTCCCACGCTCCTGCAGAACATCCACAAGCACAACGATTCTGAGGAGCCACAGTAGCACAGTTTACAGAAACTCTGTTTTAGCTGGCACTGTGCTCTGACCGCCCACATGCCGTAAGACGAAAACTCCACACCTGTTTTTGACAGAGTTGGTTTGTTCTAAAATTTGTCTTCTTATACAGTCTATGGTGGTGCACACCGAGGCCCGATCCCACAAATGTCAGAGACATTCACCCAAATGTGCTGCACTTCCATCTTTTATCAGTTGTTTGCCTCTTAAAATGCAGATAAGAATAAAAAAAAATATCTCAGGTGCTTTGGCAATACATTCACAGCTTTAATCCATAGTTTCACAGGTAAAGGCTGTATTCAGACCAAATCAGGTGATACGGCGAAATGACTTAATTCACATAACAGGACCAATTGTGTGACGTCAAGTTGTGTTCTCTAGTCCTCCCCCAAACTACGAGTGGTGGTTGATCGCTGGCAGACGGCCCCTTTACTCGATTGGCTACTGCAGTCTGACAAAGAGCTGAATTTCTATTAAAGCTGAGCCTGTCAGGGCGACCTGTGGCTCACTCAGTAGAGCAGGCACCTCATATACAGAGACTGTGTCCTCGCTGCAGCAGCCACAGGTTCGATTCCACCCTGTGATCCTTTGCTGCATGTCATTCCCTCCGTTTCCTGTCCACTCTTTAGCTGTCCTGTTATAAAACAAAGGCACAAAAAGCCCTTCCAAAAAAGTTGAGCTGGTTTTAACTTTTTTTTCACCTCAGCTGGCTGCATTTTTTCAGGCAGCAGCTGCAGCTCAAACCACCACAGCCAAAACCAATGAGTCTCATTCCAATGCGTGAAAAACCACCTGATTTGCTCTGAAGCTTGTCTGATCACCTTCTAAATCCAAACAAGTTTTGCTGGTTAAAGCTGAAAAACAGTGTTTCATCCGCAGTCATGCACACAGCTAATGGCAGCATTAATGCTTAAAAATGATGTGTAGCAGATAGAATGCTGAACATGCTCTTTATCTCATTTAGCGTGTTAGCATGCATAACATAACATTTGCCAATTAATACTAAATCAAATGCAGCAGAAGGTGATTAGAATTTGTTTTAAGGTATCTGGTCATGAGCAAAAGCACAAACTGGACAAACTGAAGTTTTAACCTGATAAAGACGATAATCTAGAATTACCACCTTGTCACTGTATGCCTCCATGTCAGCCAAGCTGCAGTTATATCCATGTCTTGCTAAACTGACATAATAAATATAGGAAAGATTTCAAATGAAAATAATATGATTTAAGTATTTTTGTTGTTGCTGCTGTTGTTGAATTTTGTTAACTTTATTACAATTAAACAGTTCATGAGAAATTTCACTAAAAAGGCTGAATTGCACCAACAAGGTTTAACTTTTGAACTCGAATAAATCATGGTTAAAGTTTCAATTTTGTTGCACCAAAAAACTAGTTTAAATTTAACAAAGATTAAATTTTAACCTCTCGTTAAACCTCAGTTTAGTTTCCTCTAAACCAAGATTAAATTCAATTCTGTTACATCAAAAATCTTTAACTAAAATTTAAACTGTGTTCTCGGGGTAACTTTAAACCTACAGATGAGCAGGTTTAACTTTTACAATGGCTGCATTTTTGGGAGTGATTAACCAAAATAATAAAGTTCCCTGATAAAAATTGTGAGATAGACTCAACCCGCTTGAGTTTTATGCTGATGATGAATTTTGTCAAGATGCAATTTCACCAAGGAAAATGTTTTGGAGCTGAACAGGAGGATCGGGCCAACTGTCAAATATGTTATCTTATTTATCTGCTAAGGCATCACAAGTCACAACACAAGTACTAGCAACTTTTTAGCTAGTTAGCAATAATATAACTTTTTGTTTTGGAAAAGCAGTTAATGCCCCGTCCATCAGTCTTTTATACTTAGGTCCTGACAGCATGCAGATTATTTATATATTTATTTAACTGAAATATGCAAGCTTGTCTTTATTGATTAAACTCAGTTTAAATTCTGTTTAAATGAATAAACTTAGCTTTACTAAACCAAGATGAATTTTAAATGTTGCAACGGAGCTCTGCTTAATTTTAAATCTAGATTAATTTATTTTAAACTTAGTTTTACTAAACTCTGATTCGACTTAATCTTAGATCAAATTAATCCTTGTTGGTGCAATCGCAGCCTAAATGTGAACCTCATGGTGGCGCTAGACGTTCAGTGTGGGGATAAGCAAAGTCAGCAGGATTTATCCCCCATGGGGACCATTAAAAGTCTGGGCAGCATTTTATAGCAACCTTTTCAATATTTGTCAAGATATTTCAGTCTGGAGCAAAGGGGAGGATGGACCAACCCACAGACCAACAATGCCATCTGCAGAGCTGCTAGGCTTAAAATTGCCGATGTGAAACAAATAAACGGAAAAGAAATACAGTCTCTGATATGAAGTAAGTTGCCATTGAAAAGGATGTGAAATATGGACTCAATAACTGGCAGCAATGGCTATAAAGATTGACTCGTGGAACTATTAAAAACACAATAAAGGCAAAGAGAAAGTCTTCACCCTGCTTTATCATTTGGAAAACATCTGTGCTGCATGTCTCCACCTCAGAGGTATGCTCCCTTATAAAGCCTGCACGGCCCTGCAGCTTGATTGGGGTTGTGCACTCTGCCTCACTGGGGCATAAACAGATTGTCGAGGGAGGAGGGGAGCTGGACTGGGCAGGATTTATCTCATCATTAGTTCATAATGATGGTATTTGGGCTGATAGAGGGATTACCTCAACACACGGTGCCGGATAATGACACCACGCGGCACAGACACCTCATTGACAGGGTGGGAGATTAGCTCAGGAGCTGTGCAGCTCACAAATGAAGCGGCCACACTCCAAAACAACAGAAATGGGTACACTGCCAGATGTTTTCATGAACTGGACAGAGAGGAACTGATTAAAATGGAATGTCAATGCACAAAGCAAAACCTGCAAAGTGCTTAAATTATTTCAACATACTCCCAAAAAATAAGTTTCAGTGCCGATGTGTTTGTCTCACCTACCTGCACAAACACACATGCTGAGGTACTTTCAGGAACAAATTGTACTGAGTCAAGGTCTAGTGTGTCGGATTTAGGGGGTTTTAATGAGGGGACGTGGAATATAATTTTCATAAGTATGTTTTCATTAGTGGAAAGTCACCTCAAAACCTTTACCTTAAAATGAGCCTTTTTTATATCTAGAGAGGAAACGGGTCCTCTGAGAGGGGAAAATAATTTATAAATACATAAATAATTACACAAATAAATTTAAAAGTGAATAAATCAATGTGTAAAATGGAAAACACAATGGGAAATTAAATAAATAGGGAAATTCACATGCAAGTGGAAAATAATACATAAACAAATAAGTAAATAAATTCAAATATGATTAAACTAATAAATACAACACAAAATTAAATGGGAAATTAAATAAATAGTCGTATTTTGCCTTATTTATTTATGATTTGGGCATTTTTAGTCTTCCATAGTGCTCTTCCACAGTCTCTGCCATGGAGCACCACAATTTACAGTAGCCCAAAGCGGACAAAATAAAAACACTGGCTCTTAAAAGGAACATTTGAGTTTCCTGCATTTTCAGCCACCGAGGCTCTCCTAAGGCTGGGGTTATTTAATTACTTGTGAACTGCCACCTCACCATGAAATACCAATAAACCCAACACACTGGACCTTTCACACTAATTTCCTGTTGGTTCCCCTTTAACCTTTCCACGAGTGCTAGCTTCCTGACACTAATCCTTAACACTCCTAAATGTAGTGCAGCATTGATGTAACGCTGAGATTTGTTCTACAAAATATTACAGAACTTTTGAATCGTTTAAGTTGCAGCGTAGCTCTAAACTGTGTTCAAACCAGGAGATTCTTCTTTTAGGTCTTGACAATCGATGTATAACATTTTGATGTTTACTTTCAGAATTGATATTGACCAAAGTATAAAGACAGCACCAAATGTATTTGTTGTCTACTAAATAATGCCAAGGATAATATGCAAATAAATGGCTGCAACTCACTCAGGAAAAGGTGACTTTGCACAAAACTTCACATGGGGCTTCAAAACACCTGAAGGGAACTTTTCACATTGAAAAAACAAAAATTCCCTGGTTGACTATGGAGTGACCCAACAAAACACGTTTGTTTGAGTGTTGTT
>JAQLOL010000012.1:23579051-23592169 GCA_029783665.1 Naso thynnoides | reverse complement strand
CTATAAACAACAAAATTTATTTCATTTTTTTTTTTTTTTTTTTTTTTTGTGCAGTGCATGTTAAAATAGCGTCCTCCCAAGAATAGAGACGTTTTTACAAAGCCTGCAATCATCGCCGGGAGGCAAGTGGCCTTGGAATTTGAAATGTTGTACATCTTCTGAGGAACAGAAGCAGAGTTAAAGGTAAATAGCATATCAGTGAGGAGACACACTCGTCCACAATGACAATACCCTCTCAAAAATACACAACATTTTATGCTGTGTTTTGACATCTTGTCCTGCCTAACCTTCTTCTTCTTCAGTATGCTAAAAAAAAGAAAGATCAACACCTCAAAATGACTCTAAAAATCTCTTTTAATCTATAAATTTGGACACACTGAAGGGCAAAGCAAACCAAAGCAAACATCCAGACTATATCTACCCATGCAAGTCTGTTCTGCACAGACACTCCACCCATCCCATCTCTCACCCAGCTGGGACAATCCCGAACCACGACAGTGACATCCCCAAACACGCGTGACGTGTACTCCATGAAGGCCGGGTTGTGCAGGCTGCTCTCCAGGTCGCAAGGTCCCACCAGCGCCCCGTGACCCAGGTAGCTCCACAGCAGGCCTCCCTGCAGCTGCCCCTGGCCCATGATCTCCTCCCCGGGCCCGACCCCTCCAGGACACTCGCTGCCCAGAGCCACAATGTGGATGGACCTGTGAGCCAGAAAACTCTTGGTTGGAGGTGACTTGAACAAAGCAGCACAAAAGCAGATGATGATCCAGTAGCACTGAGGGAGAGGAGGCTTTGCTCTGGTCCTTATTATTCATGTCTATCACGGAGACAGTGCATCACCGTTATGTCACAGAAAATGACTGAATAAAACCTCGCCACGGCCGTTATTAGTACGAGAGGGCAATACCGCTCAATAGATCTGACCCTTGGAGTAATATTTGCGGTGCTGTATTCATATTTATCAAGCAGTGATTTACTGGCAAAAAAAATAAAGCATGCAACCATACCAGAGAGCCCTTCTCCTCATATTCCTTAATGAGTTGCAGCTCCAGAGCAACTTACATTGTGGTCACCGCGGTTTCGTTCCGCTGCTCTACTCTATGGAGTCCGTTTCCCTCGCGGTGCGTGTCCACGCCAGTCTGCAGTCAGACTCGGCTTTTCCGCAATGAGCCGCGGCTCTGCTCCGTCGTTAATCCCTCTCATCGGTGGCTGGCCCCCCGGGAGCCCGGCTGCTGGGGAGTTTCGCTGTCACTGGCATTTCCCCGTCTGGTTATTCATTCACAAATGCGGAGCCCGACACCGTCCCGAACCGACCGCAGAGGCGCACCGGACAGCCCAGCCGGCGGAGCAGCACAGAGTGTGTAAACAGCAGCGCCCATGGGCAGCCAATGCGCTAACAGACAAACAAGTTGTCAGTCGGCAGGAAACACAATTGGCTAGAGAGAGAGAGAGAGAGAGAGAGAGAGAGAGAGAGAGAGAGAGAGAGAGAGACGCGCGCCTCGCCGTCCGGACCGTATGAATGACGTCGGTGGATAAAACAAAGTCTCACTGACAAAGAACAACTGGAGGGAGAGAGAGAGAGAGAGAGAGAGAGAGAGAGAGAGAGAAGCGGTCGCGCCTGACTCAGCAACGCGCACGCGGGCATACACGCGTGTAACCTGCGCGCGCCAATACACACACACTCGCCGCACGCGCGCGGTGTCGACGTGCAGCAAATCACAGCGTCGCTGTGTTCACTCAAACGTAGCGTTTTTAGCGCGTTGTCTCCCATCAAAGCTGACCGTTTCACCTCCAAAACAGCGCCAAAAATAACAGCTGTATGCGTCCTACGGTGAATTCAATGCAAAGCACATGCGTGCCAATAACTTCCACTCACTTGTCTCACAAGTCAAGTCGAGCAGAACTTTATTCGTTCCCAGAGGAGCAAGTGGTTGTGCAGCAGACAAATCAGTAGCCCAATAACGCACAAAATCCCATCATAAAAGGAAAAAAAAGCACCGAAATTGAACACAACATGTAGTAAGAACAAAGAGCACATAGTCAGGCAGTTTTTTTTTTTTTACCAAGCATGGGTGACTGAGCTGACACAACCTTTTACAATGTGGAGTTTAGCAGTGCAACGGCTGAGAAGTGTTTGTATTGCTTTTGGCCAGTGGGTCAGCCTATTCAAAGCCACAACCCGGAGGCAAATCTGAAAGTGTTAGTCCAGGGGGTGGCTCCTGTCGGACAGGGGGGATTCTGCTTTCTTCAACAACTATTTGTTATAATAAACAGACATTTCTGGCGAGCAGCCTGTGTGTGCTGCTGCTTAAGCCCCTGATCACCTTTGTTAATGCATTTTCTGTTAAAAATGGAAAGAAGCATGCAAACAGACAAAAGGGGTAATAAAAATCGACTCAAACTGACTCACAAAGGCTGACCCTCATGAACAGACACAAACAGAGATGCCCAGAGGTAAGTGCATGGGGTGCATTGTTGATGATAGTGATGATAATAAAGACAATTGTTAGGAGGCTGTTTGCTGATATAGTGAAGTGAGAAAATTAGATAAGATCGTGCATTTGGCTCAGGGGGCGTCTTGCTGTAGGAGTCAGTTGTAGATAAAAGGTGAAAATAAGACCTTGTGGTCCTCTTTGAAAAAAACTTCAGGGCTTCTGGAGCCGTTTGAGAGGAATTACTGCTCTAGCCTGCACAGCTAAATCAAAACCTCTTGTGTCATTCACAACTTTAATGAATAATGCAAGACATAACACCAACACTGAGTTTTTAGGCCTTGAATTTAAATGTCCTGCAACAGTAATTCCACGCTGCTTTCAAGCTGTGCAATACTCTCTCTCTCTGCACTTGTGATGCTGAGCAGTGTCCCCAGATAGTCTGCTCTTTATCTTAACAAACAGCCCCCCCACCCCCGCTTGACCTGTTGCAAATGACAGCCTGCACATAACGGTCCCTGCATTGTACAAAGATTCTCAATTTCACCATTTGATTAAATTAGTAAATAATCTGTGGTGACTTTCCTTCAAATGCTCAGCCACATTGTCCCACATACCCACTGGTATGGAGGCCCACAAAGGTCACGGAAATTGTAATAAAGCTTTTTTTTTTTAAGATTAAAAACTAATTGCACAATTAAAACAGGAATTACAAAATTAGTTTACAAATCCATTAATTAACCTATAGATAAATAAAGGAATTATAAAAAAGAATTTACAAATGAAACTTTAAAACAGTACATAAGTGCACCATCTAAAAATACATTGATGAATTCTTAAATAAATAATTGATTTAAAAATCAATTTCGAAAAATGCAGTGTAACCAATAACGAATTATTTAAAAGATAACCAGTGAGAGAGCTTGTTATATCCCACGGCTAATTTACATTGTAAGCTAATAGGATAAGAAAAAGCAATTAGGAAAGGGAAATCAAAATGAGAGAAGAAATTGCACTTTTAAATGCTCAATTAAAAGCTGTATTCCTAATTTAGTTTGTGAATTCAGTTATTGATTTCTGCTTTTAAAACTGCATTTTCAAATTAAAATTAAATTGAGTCTTTCATTTAGGTATCCATTAATATGTTTTTAAATGATGTACTTATTTTATTATTACTTTGGACATTCTTTTTATTATTCCCCCATTTTATTCATGGATTAATCAACGGATTTGGAAAGTAATTCATTAATTTATTTTTTAAATTATTTTGTTCTTAACTGTACAATTAGTTTTTAATTAAAGAAATGCTTTGTTACTATTTCCATGGCCCTTGTGGTCCTCCATACATTGCCTTCTGCATTTTTTTTTTCCTTTTTTATTGTATTTGGAGCGTCACAGAGGCCAAGGCTTCAGAATGAGCTGTAAGTTTGCTGTAGGCCTGCTTCAGTGACCAACATCACTCATGCACAGAGGAACATCACACCCCACAGCCTTTGTGTTCTCAATCCAGGGCATTTGCAGTTCTATGGCCATGTCACAGATAGCCTGCATGGGTAACAGAGGAAAAATCTGAATGTGACAGGCTGTCTCCACTCTTTACATCAAATGGTTAACAAATACTGTCACCATTATTTCGTATAGCATGTTAAGTAAACAGTGGCTCTCTTTTTTTTCTACGGAAGCCACAAAAACAACCTTAACTTTGTATTTCTTGATAATATTCATTTAAAATTTTAAGACAGATTCGCACTGGACTTAGAACGCAGGATTTGAAACTGGTGTTTTCCAGGCAGGGCAGTTCTAACAGAAGATGCTTTCAAGATGCATTGTGGGAATAGTAGGAAAAAGAGGAAGGAGAAATCCTTCAAAAATGACAGTGCTACTTTAAAATCATAACATAGCACAGTGACAGTGCAACAAAGTTAGCTTGAGAGATAACAGTGACATTAAGAACATAAAAGGAACAGGTTGACTTTTTGGGAAATACAGGTATTCACTCCCTTGCCCAGAGCCAGATCGGAAGATTGAGTGTTGGATGAATTTCTACACAGAAAATGCCCCGGGGAGCCCACAAGGGGCAGGACTGGAGGGAGCAGAACCCTCCAGCCAGACACTGAACCTGTCTGAAGCTGCTGTCAACAGACCTTTTAACAACCTCGGGGACGTGCTCAGTGTCCGTAGCAATTTTTTATTTATTTATTTTTTTTGCCAGCTGCTGGAGGAAAAGAATCATGTCACAAAATAAGTCTCAAATGCTGGAAACCGTGCTGCCTTAGCCTGGACATTCATGCTTCCCAATGTTTTCTGAAGGCATAAACAAACATGGATATTACCAAAAAAAATGGGCAGCATAGTGATATGATCTTTATATTTTTCATTAATGATTTTCCACTTTATGACACTATCAATCAGCATAAACCTTTTTATCTCATTGATTTATTCACTGCATGCATAATGCATGAGGGATATTGAAATGCAGAGGTGTACTCCAGCGTGGGCACATATTTGGCTACCTCACTGCCCAGTTTGAGAACAGAGATCAGAAATTAAAAATTGATCCATTAAACGAGTTTATTCAGTTAAATACATCATGGTTTCAAAATGCCCATGTGTAAACAGCATGGGAAAATGTGACTTGGTTTCTGTAGTCACACATTTTATTACAATGTAAGCCACAAACAAGTCTCAGCAAATGCCATATACAATTCTAAACACTCCCAAACTCATAAAAAACAAGATATTTTAAAGACCATGCGAGCCCGATTGATCACTGGAGGTAGAGCACAAACTGCATGTCTGACATCCGCTCTAGATGCTCAGCATGCAGTCTTTTAAAGGGGATCAGGGAAGACAAGAGGAGAGTATAGAGATGCCCGTCCTCATCCGTCTGCCTCTCCATCAAGATGTTTTCTTCTCAGCTGCCTCTGCTTCAGCCCTCGCCAGCTTGCCCTTCTCTCCCTGGTAGAAGTCTGAGTCGATCCAGCACGTGTCTGTAAAGAGCTCGACATAGACATCCCCGTTGGACTCAGTGACCGTGTGGATCCGCTGCTTCACACCCTTAGAGAACCATCTGGTCACGGGCGGATTCTCCCTGGAGTCAGTCCCCTTGTATATGCCCTCCCCTTCAGCGAGAGATATCTTGTATTTGTGCTTTGGACAAATTATGCACAGCTTGCCGCCAAGTTCCTTTGAAAGAAAGCAGGTAAACAACCATGTGTTGGATAAGTGCAGGTCATTTAGGCCCTTTGTCATTAGCATAATATTATATTAATATTATGCAGGTTTGATATCTTAATTACAGCATTCCACTCCGCCTCAGCTCAGCAATTTAAAGATTATAGTGCAGGCAGATTAGCAAGAATGGGATAAAAGCACAAAAGTATAGTCCAGTATTTTAACTTCAATGGCATTTTGTCTCCTTCCCTCTTTCTCAGACACAAAAACAACTTCTAATCTCTTTAGTCCAATCTAAATCTTACCTCAATATCTCAATTCTGCAGCATTCCCCCAGCATCTGCGGAGTAGGACGAGGATCAGTGCATTGCACAATAAGTAAACAGTTTACACCACGCTAACCTCTCACAGCCATTACACACTGTAGAGGACTGAAATGTCAAGTGGATAACAAAGTATCGCAGCTCAGTGTTCAGTGTCTCATCAGAGGATTTTTAGCAGCAACTTGCTTTTGAATTTCCTCAGCGAACGTTAGTGTGTGCCAGCAAACGTGAGAACACAAATTGTTGAATCAAGTTTCACTCTCTCGTGAGCTGTTTTGAGTTCAGCACAAGGGGAACTGGACTCACGGTAACAGTAAGAGTCCATGGCGTAGAAGACTCCCTGGTGGTGGATGATCAGTACGTCTCGACCTTCTATTGTTCTGAATGAGCGCTTTGCTTCAATCAGTTCATCCTTCTTCCCCACAAAATGAGGCCCCCCCTTGGGCTGCTCCTTATCTTCCATGGCTCTGTGCACTGATGTAGTGGTGCCTGGAAAAGTGGGTATACTTTTATTTTATGCACCCAATTTCATTTAAAGCAGCCGATCCAGCAAAGGACTGACAGTGACATGTTATAAACAGCAGGTTTTAAACTATTCTTGCATATTTGGTTAATCCAAAGATGGGACAGTACTAGGCCTATTTGCACATTGTCACTTAACTTCTGCTGTTTGACTTCAGGGCGTCAGGAGGATCATTATGAAATTAACATTAACCACATCAGAGGTTCAGATTTCACAATCAATACGGGCCCACAGTCAGACTATAGGGTGAGACAGCTACATAATTAAGCATTTTGAGTGAACTATTCCTTATTTCTTAGTTCATCCACATATGAAAAAAACAACTTGCATGTATTTTATGGGTTAGAAGTTTCTTTTGTAAACAGTCTCTTGGAGTAGCTGATTTACCACAGGTAGGATCAGAGGGGATTTAGAGGTGGGTACACTCAATGCAGACTGAAATATAAGTGGGTATACTCCGTATACCTGCGTATACCCTGCACTACACCACCGGCTCTGTGAGATGCTGTTTAAAAGGCGTAAAGATTTTATTATTCACGAAAAAGGATACATCTATGTTTTTAACCAAATCACAAGACTGGTTGTAAGCAGAGGCGGGACAAAGTAATGGTTTTGTAAATCTCAAGTCTTTGCTCTCAAGTCCTGAGTCAAATCAAAAGTCTAAACTAGAACTTTTGAGGCCTAAACAAGTCATTAGCACTCTTTATCGAATGAAGTGTCCTTTTAACAGCAGAGTAACAGTATATAAAATTTACACAAATCATGAATGCTTTTTGATTTTTGATTCACTTCTTAAAATAATGAGACCAGCGTGACTGAACCTAATGACACAAAAACTGAGAGCTGATGTTGTGCTCAGGATATCGCGCTAATCGCTGTCACAAAAGAAAGAATTACCAAAAGGATTTTGTATGTTGTTTTGTCCTCATGAAATAAAAACAAATCAAAGAATAGTTTCTAGGTATAGTTGCTGTTACTCATCTGCTTTATGATGCGTAAAAGTAGAATTAAGCTGCTGCATCAAGTTCTATGTAAATGAACAAAGAATAAAATAGAGGCTAAGTCATGTGACTCGAGTCCACAACTCTGGTTGTAAGAATCCTACAGTCAATGCCGTCTGCACAGCACAGTGACTTCGCAGTTTTTTTGTTTCTTGTTTTTTCTGGAGGTGAAAACTTCAACTTAAATCTTAACTCCGCACGAAGAGTTTGGCTTTTGGATTTGTCACTGGGATTATTGTGTTGGCACCTCACATCATAGTTGTCAGCTTAAATTAAGTCCACAACACCTCCAGAACATTCAGCCCGAAGACTCCAAGTAAGAACATCTCTTGTCACCAATCAGCTGTACTCCAAACACACACAGCAACATTCATCCCTAATATCTGTCTCAGATATTTGTCCCAGAAACATTCCCTTTTTTGCTCGTTGTGTTTTCCCTGAATCCAAGACAGCAGTGCAGTCAACTGCCTGATCATTTACAGTAAGTATGGCCTACATGGAGTGTCACAAGTGGGCCAAAACCAGTAACAATAAAATATAAATTTGGCTTTCATCATTGCACAAAAATACTGGTCATCCAGAGACTTCAGTCCCACAGCCACATGTAATCACTGTGACAGTGGGTTTACAAAAAATATCTGGATGAAGGGAAACCTGACCCCAAGTGTGACTCATGTATAGCGGAGTGGAATAATGAGCACTTCAGTGCAGGCTGAGTAAGCACAGTAGTAGTAGCAGTGACAGTCACATGTCCCGAGGCCTCTGGCTAAACCACAGACAGCTCCATGCTATGAAGGAAGGAGTAGCTACAGAAAAGCAAAATAATACTTTAAATCGTGATAATGTTATGTTATGTCAAACTTTATTACGGATTCAGGTCCGTATTCAAGACACACATTACAAAGACAGACAACACATAACAATACATTTTGTGTAAGTGTGCCTAAAGGAACTCTCAGCATTGTCACATGGTTCCTTCATTATGTTTCAGCATCCTGTCGGTCTCTCTTTACCTCTCCCTATGATTTTTTTATTTGAAAATAACAAAACAAGTGTTTTAGTTCATTTTTTGTCTTTACCTTGAAAATCAGCAGCTGTGTCCCCGTCGTCTAGCTGAACAACTTTACTGCTGACAGCTCAGCTTGCGTGGGAAGGGGGCACCGTCTCTATTATCTTCAGACACAAGCTGTCTTCAGTTGGCCCTATCTACGCTGGGTACATTTCTTATCTGTCTCCCTCAGGCACAGCAGCTATTTTACTACGACGAAATATACATGATTATCATAAAACCACTTGTTTAATCTGTCATTGGGAGAGATTTCAAACAGGAAGAATCCCTCTATTTAAATCTGAAATATGTACGCTATATTTATTAGGGCATTTAAGTCAGTTCACTTGTTTTCTGCCCCTAAATTATTCTAATTTCTATCATCGTCATCATCATCATCATCATCGTCATGTGTACTTGTGGCAGTAGTGATGGAAAGAAGTAAAGTACATTTACTTAAGTACTGTAACTAGGTACAATTTTGCAGTACTTGAACTTTATTACCATTTTCTGATATGTGAGACTTCTACTTCACTAGGCTACACTTCAGAGGGAAACACATAATTAATACTTAACTTACTATTTATTTTTTACATTAAAGATGTTACTTTGTTCTTTTTTTTTTTTGCAGTGCAGTTATTTTTTGCAGACAAAATATGTAACCAATTCAAAATAATACATGTTCATGGTAGATTAATACACACTGAATGGTAGGCTATTTAAAGTTATTACATTTACAAATCTGACAATAACCAAATCAATTACAATGACAAAAGTTGGTTGATACATACTATTTATGTAATATGGAGTATAATAATAATAAGTTCAATATAAAGATGTAATTGAATATATGTATTTTACATAATTAATCAAAATAACCTCGATTTTAGTTAGAAAAAAAAACATTTTTTAAAGATGGAATGTGAATTTAAGCACTTACAATAGATACAAGTACTGCCTAAGCAGTTATACGAAGCGGAACGTTTTGTGTCTGTCTCCAAAGACGACCGGACTCATTTCTCAAAGCACCGCCGAGCTCCGCCGTTCGTCTACCGGTGGGAAACGTCGCCTGAGCGCGTCCTGCCACAGTGAGTAGACCGTAAGTTTCTGACATTTCTCAAGTTACGCATAAATGTCCTCGTCCCGCTTTGCATCACTAGTGACGACAGAAAATGTAACAAACCGATCCCGTCACTTTAATGTTTAAGCTAACGTTTATGGTCAGTGCGAACAGAGACGTGACTGATGTTAACGTTAGCTAACGTGCTGGAAATACGCTACTACAGGTTTCTTTGCTGTGGACAAATAATTCTGCTGTTGTAACAGTGTTGTCCACGAGTCTGTAACCGTGTAAAATCTTTCACAGAATCAGCACAAGACGCAGTGTGCCAGCCAACGCCTGTAGCAAAGTGAATGAAAGAGCCATTTGCTTTTCTACTATTTAGCCTAAGCTAAATACAGTCAGGGCACTTTGGTCATAGACAAGTTCATCCTGACTAAAGTCCAGTTTTGTTTGTTAATATCAACGTTATTGTGTTAAAATCAGGCAGGCTCAGTGTCTCGGGTCAAAGGCAGGACTGCTGGACTTGGTTTTAAGCGACTCAACAGCAAAGGCTAAAATTAGGTCAATAAGTTGAACTGGAAAACCTGCACTTAAAGGGTTATTCCTAAAGAATAAGTGGAGCTAATGACATTGACCAATATGGTGACTGTCCTATGTGAATATGTGTACCCACCATGTTGTGGTATGCTATTAAGATGGGGAAAAAAGGTTGTCATTGTCAAACTTTGACTGTTAATTTACCCCAAAACTTAAAGCAATGCTGAGAAATATGAACAGTATACATCAGTTATATTTTCCTATAATAGTTGCTGGGGGCTGAATCCCACCTTCACATGGGCTCTATCTGTCAGATTGAATACTTTTTTTATTGGCAAATGAACACTCTTGAACATCAGTCCCAAATAATTTACAGTACAGTCCCTCACTTTAAATCTATCTAAATGACAGGGCACAGCATGCAGTGTTAATGATGTAAGCCTGCAGGTCTCAGCAGTGAGGATTCATGGTTTTCACTCAGACGGCTGGAGTTCAATTCCCAGAACAGGAACTGTTTCACATCTTTTAGTCAACTTTATCACTCTGTTGTGTACTCTTGTACTTCCATATCAGGGTTTAAACCAGACATCAATCCTGTACATCCAGTACACAGTGCTTATTTGATCTTTATATAGGAATTGTACAGTAACTAGTGCCAAAACTTTACAGATAGCACCTGTAAAGGGTTTCTTTTTATCACACTTTGAGTACAGTTTTCATTAAACTCTATATTCCACAGTAACAAAACACTTTCCCACACTAGTGGTTAGACTTTGCACTCCCATGGAGAGTGGCGGATCTTCATTTCTGCAGTAAAAACTGTTCATAGCTTTATTGGACAGTGTCTCTCTTTCTGTTTTCTGTTATGGAATCCTCAAACGTGACGTAAAGCAAAATGTGTTTGTGTGTGAACTTGTTTAACAGGAGGATGGCGCTGCGTGCTTGTGGCTTCATAGTGTTCCGTCGTCTAGCCAGTTCCGTCCCCCCTGTGGACGGCATCGAGTACCTCCTCTTACAGACCTCTTATGGGGAACACCACTGGACCCCACCCAAAGGTGTTAACTAGTCAGCAAACAGTACTTTTATAATATAGTTGATCATAGATACTAAAGTGCTAAATTCTACAAGTGTAGCTTAAAATGTTCTGCGCCACTTATGTCTAAACTTCCACCGTCAGGTCATGTGGACCCAGGTGAGGATGACCTCACCACGGCTCTGAGAGAGACCAAGGAGGAGGCGGGGCTGGGGTCCGAGCACCTGCAGGTGGTGGATGGCTTTTTGCAGGAGCTGCGCTACGAGGTGAGAGGCAAAACCAAAGAGGTGCTGTACTGGCTGGCAGAGCTGAGAGACCCAGGGGCAGCAGTGACTTTGTCTGAAGAGCACCAGGACTACCGCTGGGCTCGGCTGGAGGAAGCCTGCAGTCTGGCTCAGTACAAAGACATGCAGGACACGCTGAGAGCTGCACAGAGACACCTGGAGACTCGGCAGGAAAAACAGTGACGCGACCAGAATGTAGACTGCAGACGGGATGATTTAAAGAAGGGAGATAACTGTTAACTGGCACGTGGCACTGTCGGATCTTAGTTTGTTGAAGCACCTAATGTGATAATATGTCTGCAATTTGATGATTCAGTCTCAGTCAGATTTGAATACTTTGTTTTGACTGTACTGTATGAAGTAAGGCCGAGTTGATTCTCTTGTGTCAAAACAAAAGTGAGGAGGGAGAAAATGAATCAGTGCTTGAAAAGTCACTGAACAAAAACATGGTCAGCCGTGTCTTTAAATCTTCTAAATTCTATGATTTGATTGTACATAAAACAAAGTGCAAATCTAATGAAGGTTTAAAAAAAAAAGCAATGGAAACCCTGTTATCACGAGAGCTTCACTGAAACTCTGTGGAACAGCGTAAACCTGAAAAGGGGAATGTTCAGTGCTGTAATACTGTCTCTAGTTCGACGGAAATGTTTTTAAAATGAATAGTACAAATAATTGTAACAGGTTTTGTGTTTTAGGCTGAAAAATGTATACACAAGGGAGCTCACACTGATAGGACTGCTGTATGCAACACTGGTCAAATTATCATGCTGAAGCACAAAGACTGATTAAAAAATAAATTGTAAGCAGTAGATTTTGCCACAGGGGGGAGACAAAAGCAAGAAATCTTGACAAAACAGGTGAACGTGAACTGTAGACTAGAAAATACTGCCAGGTGAGTTTGTTTTAACTTTTATTATTAAGCTCTCAGTCTACAAATAAAACTGATACACCTATTAGTTTTAGCAAATTACTTCCAGGCCAGAGAAAAAAGCCAAGAATGGAGCTTACTTTGTTATGTTAGACACTATGGTCATAAAATGTCGGAGAGACTATTACATTGCAATGACTCTGATTCAATGAAAATTATATCAAACGATGAGCAGCAGGTTAACAATCTTTTTTAGGGATGATACAGTCAGCCATGTAATGGGCAGAACTTAATTAACTGATGAAACCATCAAAAAGGCAGAACTGCTTCATCATAAATTAGATTGTGGACACTTGAGAAATTAGCAGGTCATTTAGCTTTTGAGGTGTCTCCGTTACGGATGAGGTGGCACTTAAACTATTCTTCAGTGAAAAATGAAGTCATCAAGTCATTTAAGTAATAAAAACCATACAGCACTGATACCCCGTCCTCATTTTGAGATGATATGATTGAGTAGCCGTTTTATTCACAATCACGCTGAACTCTGATAATATTCTGGGCCAAATCATAACATTCAGTGCCACACACATTTTATCAAAAGGGCTCATTTTCTTTCAAGAAAATGGTGAAACACAAGTGGGACGTAGAAGGACCCTGGTCACTGGTGCTGCCACATTGTACTAAAAACAGGAACATGTTCTGCTCTCAACGTCATGCTGCAGGATTACATTAATAGCCTCCGCTGAAGGGATGAAACAAGGGTAATTAAAGAAACAAATGTGTTCTTTCAACCCATAAAGCAGAGGGAACTTCAGTTAATTGCAATTTGTCT
>JAQLOL010000012.1:23563971-23575684 GCA_029783665.1 Naso thynnoides | reverse complement strand
GTTAAACCACAGACCGTCATTTTTACACTTCTGTTTTTGGACAAATTAAACAAACAAAATTTAATTCATATAATTTGCCTGCTTACGAGGTTCTGATTTGAGGATTTTGCTACTGCTAGATGGAGCAAGGCTAGCTGCCATGCTAGCCCAGGTTTCAGATCTTTAAGCAACGATAAGCTAACTAGCTTCTATCTGTAGTTTCACATTTGATGATCAGACATTAGATTTGTTTAGATCTTTTCATCTAACTCTCCTCCACAAAGCATATTAGCATTTGAGGGGTGATTGATAAGGTTGTGGCCTAGGGTATAAGGAGCTGAGTTAAATAGCTTTTCATCACACGCATGTGCAGCTCAACTCTTTACTATGCAAAATGTTTGAAGTAGATAACTTTTGTGGGAATTCTGTTTCGGGTAATTGAAAATTGCAAGTCAGGCCTTCTCATGGGCTCTCCCAAGGACGTCCGTGCATGGGAAGGTGCTCCTTCTTACTGCATGATAAAGAAAATTTTTTTTGTTGTTTTTTTTTAAATTAAAAGGAAGAGAGATGATTCCATGGAGGCTTTGTTGTCCAATTTTTCAAACAGTGTTGACTTATTTTTAATTATTTAAAACTGAAAAACCAAAATGTTACCAACTTCAAACTTTCTGCATAATCACTGCCTAGCTGAACTGTATGTGCATGTACTGACTTCTTCTGCCTTAGGCCACCACATCATCTACCAGTCCCCGTATTTTCAAAAATGTCACACAAGTCATTGTACACATTTCATTACTATGATGTTACATCTTCTCTATATGGTGAGGGATGGGCAAAAAATGGGAAAAACATCAAGAAAACTTTAAAATCTCTGGCATCTATCCACTTCCTGTTGTGCCTTGACATCAAATCCAATAAAGAACCAGTTCATAAGTGGATCTGTTCCGTCCTTGACAGAATCAAGTCTCTGTGAGCTTCCAAAGCACAGGGCCAGGAGGAAACGTTTCACTCCTTTGGTTTCACATTAAAATCCAAGATGTATCTCTTGAAGAGTTTATTCAAACAGCGTTAAATCCACCACATGCAGCCATCGCTCCACAGTCTCTAAATGAACAGCGGTGGGGCTGGACTTGGTTTCCTTGGCATATAATCCATCTGTTTGAATCAAAGGTTTGCGCAGTGCTCTGTTGTGTTTGAAAAGGTCAACAGATTTACATCCACAACCATAAAACACAGCTCAAAATGTGCAGTTTGCTTGATGCCATACAATTAATAATCACATTATGCTGTTCAGTGGGTTCAAAAGTTTAATACTCTGATGATGTTTTTGTATGAATCAGTCAAATCCTCAGCCAGTTCGGGCCTCCCTTAACAGCACTACAACACAGTGCAAACACACTGAGCGTTTTCTCCACTAGACAAAGTCCAAAAGGTCATTTTGGCAAACTCACTGGTGTGACAGAAGTCTGCATCGGTTCCACAAAGACAGGAACAAGAAAACCCTGACATTGTAGTCAATAGATGGAGAGTAATGTAAATATACACACACACATACGCGCGCGCGCACACACAGATAACAGGCAATCAGTGTCATATTCATTCAATGCAAATGTGTGGCTAAGCTGCATGTTGATTTTGTCCCTGTCGATAAACAGACTCTGGATGTGGCGTCGCACAAATAACAACGTCCAACTGTCACTACGTTGCATTGAAGCTGAAGTTGGAGTCGCGGGCCAGAAAAGTAACATTTTCCCATGTATCGCAACATAACGTGTGCACTGACTCGAGGAGAAGGTCCCTACAGGTGTATGCTGTCTTTTTTTAAATTTGACTCTAGCCTACCAAGAAGAAAACAACCTAAAGGACCCCCTCAGGACCACCAGCAACACTCAGTCACGTGCAAACAAGCTGGTGGTGGGATTGGAGACTTTCAATTCCTTCTCTGCCCTCTAAAACCACCTAGAGATGCAGAAAGTAAGAAAAAGGAGGTGGAGGCAAGACACAGTTTGTGTTCAGTTTCTCTTTGACTGTTTTTTCTCTCTCAGTAAAAGTCTGTTGAGGCCCTGAGGTTTAAGAGGCAGAGAGAGGTGTCGAAGGTGACATGAGAAAAGGTCTCAGCCTTGCTCACCCACCCAACCACGGGATGTTGTTGTGAGGGCAGTTGTGATGGACACTACCGAAAGTGGGTCCAAGATGGCGGAGTCACGGCAGAGCCTGTGTTTGCAAGTTTACGTTGATTGCATCAAAGTCGAATCCGACAGGCGAGAGAGGGACAGAGATATTCTTGGACACACTGATGGACAGTGACAGGACAAGCTGGCCAGCTCATCGACTGGTTAATGAGCCAAACAAGCAAAGTGTCCATTTGCCAGACTGCCTGAGCCATCCAAGGAAATAAAAGAGACGGGTCAGGGAGGACAGAAAGTTAACCAACTGAACAAAAGAAGTACATAAAAAAAAACAGAAACAAGTAAAGACATGCTGGGTGGAGCCAATCTTAAGACACACAACCATACAGTCTGACATGGACGAGCCAGACGAAGAGCCGGCCAGCTACAGCGGGGTTCAAGAGACCACCACAAGGACTGTTTGTTTTCATCATTTATCAAAAACTAAGACAATATGTTTACTTCGATGAGGTTTTCAAAGAAAGAGTTCAGAATTATTCATTTAATTTCTTAATTTATCTTTTAAAAATGCCTGTGAGCAATTGAAATACTTGGTATAATGTTTCTCTCGCCATGTATGCAGTATAATTCAAATATTAACACATGAACGCCGGTCATCCATTTATTTATTCATTCATTCATTATCCATAACTGCTTATCCTTTTGCAAGGTCGCAGTAGGGGCTGGAGCCAATCCCAGCTGACACTGGGCGAGGGCGGGGTACACCCTGAACAAGTCGCCAGTTCATTGCAGGGCTGACAAACTGAGACAAACAACCATTCACACCTACGGGCAATTTTGAGTCACCAGTTAACCTAACCTGCGTGTCTCTGGACTGTGGGAGGAAGCCGGAGCACCGGAAGAGAACCCACACAGAAACGGTGTGCTGTGGTAGGACACAAGAAGTCCTACCCAAGCTGGGTATCAAACCTTGATGTTTGGCAAAAGGATCTGGATTCGAACCCTTCTTGCTGTGAGGCAACAGTGCTAACCACTAAGCCATTGTGCTGTCCCGGCTGAATGAATGAATGTATGTTACACTTACTGGACCTGGGCCGGCACCATATTGTTTCACTTTTATAATGGGACCGTACAGCATCTGCATTCAAGATGCAAAACAAACGCAACAAAGAAAAGCCAACACCTGACCATAAACTGTAGCAGCTACCAAAGCACCTCTGTGATGCCAAATCAAGTCTAATGGATCAGCACAGGTCAAAGTTTCACTGTTGAAGACTTGAATAAATTCTAATTTACTAAAGAAAAACTTCATCAGTTCAACCATCACTTGTATGTGAGGAACTGGCTGCATGAAAGTGAAATACAACAGAGTGTAAAAACTAGAGTAAAACACTTGATTCACAATATTCAGTTGTGTGGATACCTTGCCTTGTTTGTAATCAGAAACTCAACTGTTAATCACACATAGACCTATAGTGTAATACCATTCTAATGGGAGTATTTAGAAATGAATTAGAACATTTAAAAACACTCCGGGATTCCTCCCGAACAGTGCCGAAATAATTTAATTTCTCAAATTCTGCAAAACATTTTATGTCGGACAGAGTGCAAGCTGGAATTAAGGCAAACGGTGGAGACACTAAATTCTGACTTTCGGTGAGATATTAACCATGCACCTTTATGAAAAACCTATGTAATATTGTCTGAGAACTATAATATGATCACTCATTTGCATTAGTTTAATAAATGATGAAACGTTTTTTGGCAGTAGACATTTGACCCCACTGTATGTGCAAACACACACACACACACGCACACACACGCACATACATACACGACACACTGAAAACTGTAACTTAACACATAAAAGAAGGAGGGTGGTGATGGGGCAGGGCGGGGGGGGTGGCGGAGTGGAGTTGGCAGGGAGGAATTTTGTGCCAGATCATCATGAGTCTTCATTGCCCGAGTCGTCCTGGTTGTCGTAACGCCTGGTGGATGTCCCGCAGTCATCCACGGTGCTGATCCCCCCGGCTTCACCTACGGACTCCATCTCGCTCTCCTCCTCCTCCTCGTCCTCTTCCTCCATGTCGTCGTCGTAGAGGTCATCATAGAGGAGGTCTGAACTGCTGTCCTGGGAGGGAACCCTGGTCTGGACGCAGTACTCCGCCAAGGTGGTCGGCACCTTGACGCCATCGCGCTCGGCCTCTGCCGCTGTTGACATCACCTGCTTCCTGTGTGGCAAGAAATAAAATCAAAGTTAGCGTGAGAGAGAGACTTTCTGTGAAAACACTGTACATTCATCTGTACATGAATGAAATACTCCACGTGACGTGTTACCTGATTATCTCTGCATACTCCTTGTCTTTGCCTTTGCTGTCCCTCCATTTGCGAAACATGACAGAAGCATCCACGTTGGCCGGGGAGAAGGTGTTGGGCTCGTTGAGCAGAGAGATCACACTAAGCAGGATAGTCCTAATGATGAAGAAACAGCATATAAAGAGACAGAGAGTGAGCACGTTTCATAATCAGATCGTGTCATATGAGAGAAAAGCTCTTCACAGGTGTTTTCAAAGCTTCATCACAGCTCAGACGGAGGCATTAGCTCACCTCTTTCCTCTTGTGGCTCAATTACATGCTGCATCCAGTCTGCTCAGGTTTTCAAATACACACTCAGCGCTTTACCTTTAGCGCTACACAAAGCGAGTCCTGCTGGCATGTTAGAGTTAGGGTTCATTCAGACTAAAATCAGGGGATGTGGTGAAACGCCGCAGGGTTGTCCAGCAGTGGGAGTGTCACTTAATTAACATAACACGACCCATTGTGTCACACGCAGTTGTGTACTCTACTCCAGCCTCGAGAGAGGCAGTTGATGGCTGGAAGACGACCACAGCGCAGCGTGAAATAAGGCTGTGTTTCTCCTAAAGTTGAGCCAGTTCAATTTTTTTTGGAGCCACTGCGACTCAGACTTTCGCATCCAAAACAGACAAGCCTCATTCCAATGAATGAGAAAACCTCAGTTTCACCAGATCACTTGATTTGGTCCGAATGCAGCCATAACAGAAATTCTGAAAGGTAGCCCGTAGTCCTGTCTTGCACTCAAGATGTTACACATGACAAATAAATGCTGCAGTGTTAATTCACAGCATTCTAAAGTTGCTGTTTGAAAATTATAATTGCTTGATGGTGTATATATATATCGCACGATATTTCAAGTTCTTTCTTTTTGAAACTGGTTGCAAATTTTATTTCCATAGCTTTCTTTCTCTTTTTTGAAAACGTCTTTTTTGGGGATTTATGCCTTTATTAGGTAGCAGAAAGTATTTTTCTTAAAGTGTACTTCCACTCTTTATTAAGGCAACTTTTATGCTGGCAATCTACTTTTTACTTCACTACATTTACCAAACGCCTTCGTTACAACTAGCCTGCTCTAAACGGTTGGATTCGGTGGAGACGGAGATGCACCTCTGCTGCCGCTGCCAAGTTACAACTGCCTGAAGGAAAAAGCAGCACCACAGTCTTTTGACCACCATGCAATGATGACGGAGCAAAAACCCAGAACAAGAGCAGCTTCCAGCAACAATATCTGTCAACAACTTTCATAACAAAATCTTTTATAACTTCAGCTAACGAGCTAACAAGCTAATGTCAGCTGTGGCGTGAGACTCTTAGGAAAGCAACTCCACTGCAGCCTCCCCTCCCCGTTTTTACTCTAGCTGTAGGTTTGGGTCAGTTTACAGTTTTACCGGTCTAGTCTGGTGTAAGGGCTTAAACCAGTTTAATTATAAATCAGCTAAACTGGTATCTGCCATTATGTGAGATCCTGGCAAGTTAAAAGCACACATCAGCAGCAACATGTACCAACAGCCAAAGGTCTGATGGCGTGCGGAAATCTAATGCATATTGCTTTAACAACAAGACAACGTAAACAACACATTATGATGTTTGATTAGGCTACAAACAAAAACAAATGACAGCCAAACTTCTCCAAAATGAATATCCAAAGTTGTTGAAGAATAGATTCTTGTGCACACAGAAGCAGAGGTTGTGTCTCACAATACCTGACGTTCTGAGTGGGGTTCCACCGTTCAGAGGGCAGCTCCCCGCTCTGAGGGTCGTCAACGGGAGGGTGCAGGATGGAGATGCACACATCTCCGTTCTTTAGAGAGAACAAAACACACCGTATAACATCTGCTGCAAAGACACGAGGATAACTTTTTGATTGCTGAAATGACATGATAATGGCTAAAAAAAATATGATAGCATTTAATGACAAACGCATAATGGTTCACCTCGTAGATGTTGGGGTGCCACATCTTGGTGAGGAAGCGGAAGGTCGGTGGGGAGTACGGGTAATCAACTGGGAACTTGATGTGAGCCTGAGAGAACAAACAGAAGGTGACTTTCAACACGTTTTACAGACAGCCAAGCTTGACTTCCGTTATGCTAAATTTAAGTCCTTTGAGCTTGGTGGAGAGACCCCAGGGAGATGTGAAAGGATGTGTTGGAGGTTGGTGAAGCACACTGGAAAAAACACACTTGATACATCTAAACAAACCAAATACATACAAGTTTGCAATCTTTGCAAGACATCTTTCTTTAGTGAGACAAATTGAATTCCGCCTTCATGCTTCCTTAAACAAAATGAAGTAAACAACATAAAACAGCAACGCTACGCTGGTGTTTAAAAGAAATGCAAGTGGCTGTAAACCTACTTGTATAAGAAAAAAAGAAAGAAAAAAAAAGAAACTGGTTTAAGCTAGATATTGATCAATGAATTTTTAAAAAAATAAAAGAAAAAAAATACATTTTGCATGTTTACACTGGAGTGACTTGACTAATTGGATTACATTTGCTGCTCAACTCAAACCGTTCTCTGACTGACTTTACAAGCTGACTTTTAATGAAAATTCAACCTCAAAGGAGCTTCCTGTATCATCTCATATTAAAAAGGTCACAGCAGGCAGCAGTTGAAATCTCTATTATCAGTAAATCTAAATGAACATCAATAAAACAAGACACTAGTTTCTGAGGTTTCCTTGCAAAGTGTTGCACAGCTATCTAAATGAAAGGCTCTTGGGCGTGTGTGACACGTCTGCAGCTCTCGCCGAACTGTTTTCACTCAGATAGGACTATCATTGCTTCACAGCTAGTCACTACACTGCTGCCAGCGTTGGGACATTAAAACACAGTTGTCATGACAAATTGGCTCAAGTTCCAATGTTCAAAAACTATCAGTTACCGTGCTGACATATAGACACATACCAAAACATCTTATCCCCGTCCCAAATGCATGACTACGGGGGAAGTATTTTTAAACCCAGCGGTCTACAGGAGCCAGCAGGGCTCAGCAGCAGAAACACAGCAACGCTCGTCAATCACTTCTTCATTTTTTTCACTAAATGCAGGTGAAACACACCAAAGTGTAACACTCAATACTTAACATAACTACATGAATCACATTAACAGTGTATTTGTGTAATTATGTGGTAGTGATATTGGCTCAGAGGTTAGCACTATTTGTCTCATAGCTATAAAGATACGTGTTTGATGCATTTGATAGTGTCTACTGGCTCTGTGTTACATGTTAAAGGAAATAAACACTTTTTGGGGGGGAAATTAGACTATTCTTCCATAATCCATATCTAACAAAAGGTCATAGATGCCTTTCCTTTCTCTGTGCGTTCTGAAGATCTCTAGATACCCACCCTGTGCGAGCAGTTTTGCACATTCAATGGAAGTGATAGGGAGACACCTTTACCGTCGTCTCTAAAGTCGTCTTTAAAAAAAAATCTGCCTTTACGTGAACAACCGAAAGCGCTGTAGTATGCATGCCAGGCTGGTAGTCAGCAGTGTAACTTTGTAATGACGTACCATAGGAGCTGCTTAAAGTTGCTGCAAAGCGAGAAGCCACAAATTAAAAAAATCAACCAAAGTTTGATTTCTAAAACGATAACACCAACCCTTAAATCTGCCTCTATAGACTGTTGTCATATTCGAGTTGCTTTAGGCGCACTGTGGAGTGTTTAATCTGAGTTTGGTAGAGGCTACCGCGGAATGCATTGACTTGTGCTCGCATTAGCATTAGTGGAACAAAACAACAAGTGTGTCGTTTGATGCAAAAACGTGCGCGGTGTAAACTGCCCTAAAAAACATCAGAAAATGCACAACACGGCCCATTTTAATGTGGGCACTTGTGCATTCACCATGCTATAAAATAACATTACTTTTTGTCATTTTCAGAGTGTTTTCCTTGTGACCATGGTGCCGTGTCACTACGCCTAGAAAAACAGTTCCTCTGTATTTGCTCTCATAATGACAGTGTCTCTATAGCTTGGAGAATATGCAGGTCACAACATGTAGATGGAGGGTGTGGGAAACTTTGGATGTGTTTTAGAGGGCTTTAGACAGCAGTAAAGGTGTCTCCCCTTTACTTCCATTAATTGTGCAAAACTGAATGCACAGGGTGCATCTCTAGCGACCTACTGAACGCACAGAGAAGGGAAAGGCATCTATGTTCTTGTCTTACATCAGGATTTTGGATGAATGGCCTAAATTCTACAAAAAAATGGTGTTTTCCTTTAAAGTAAAGCAGGTTAGCAGAAGTGGAAACTCTAATGGTATCTACTGCGCACCTGTCTGTCCTGACAGACGGATCCCTCCCTTGTTACTCTGAGGTCTCTCCCATTTTTTTTTACCTGCAGCTTCATCTGCAGCTTCATCTGCAGTGCCCCAACCTGAATATGGGCTTCTGCTATACTGCATGTTATCAATGTTTCACTGAAAAGCAACCAAAAAAAAAAAAAGGAAAGCATAGTCTCATCATGCCCTTCTCTCTTATGTGCTGAGGTGCCATTTATATCAGTCTCACGGCTAAAAATAGCCATCATACAGCGAGGGGGAGAGGACTGGACAAGGAGAATGGAGGGACAGGGGAGAAAGAACGAAAAATAAAGAAATATAACTGGCTGCTGTCAAATGCTTCCAAATATAAAACATTTTAAACCACATGAGAAGAGCCAGGTGTTTACTAAATTGCAGTTACTTAAATTAAAACAATCATTATAACAAGTTTTATGTGGTCTGACACTCTGGGCTCAAACGTAGTCACTGTCAGTGAACTAGCTGGCTGTTTCCCAAGTTTCAGCAATCTTTTTTATATCCTTCTTAGGAAGAAAACCTGCCCAGGAGCACAACTCAGCTGTACACATTTATAAAATCCTCTGCTGCTCAGAACAGATTGGCTTTATGAGGGAGTCTCATCATCCGAACACTATGCCAAGTGTTGGCTACTCTGAATTCATAACTTCCTGCCGTCCTGACACTAGAAAGTTTATTCCTACCTTAAAGTAGCCTCCCTCGTAAAGGGTGTTTGGGGGTCCGAAGATGGCCACTTCCCAGTTATAGAGGTCAGACTCCTCCACCAGTGTGATGCGGAAGCCCTCCACCGGCTGCTCCTGCAGGGACTTCAGCTCCATCATCAGGGCCTTCTGGGAACTAGGGGTTGCCTGGTGGGCCATGTTATTGCCACTTCTGGCACCAGTGGCCAGGTAAAAACCAGGTGAAAGGTGGTGGGGTATTGTAGAGTAGAAAGACACATCAAGATTCTGTAAGAATTCCATTTAAATGTAACATATTTTACACACTGATCACTGTTGACCCTGCACTGAGCACCTCCCATATGTTAGCTTTGCTTGTAATGACATAAGACTTAACAAAACATGCGAGGACAAACGGCAAACGTGAACAGACATCAGCTCTTGTTGGTAAACTAATCACCACATGAAGACTTCAAACACAAACAGGTTGTGTGGCCTGCCACGCTAGCTTCAGTCAGTGCTTTACTTCGCAGGCCCTTCATGTGCAAAAAGCAAAGTTAATAAAAAGTGTTTACCTCTCTCCTCGCACTGTAATTTGTATTCGTTTCGTTACAGCTGAGAACTGGAGGGTAAACTCATTGGTTGTCCATGCTAGCCTGGCTATGTCTTGACCAACAGACAGTGACAGGAGCAGTTGATTTTCTGCTAAAGCCTATGGCTGGTCCTCGTGTTGTGTTTCCGAAATTCTTTGTGTGCCAGTGTTGACAGTTGACATGGAGCTAGTTATCAGTGTGAGTCACGGTCTCCTGTGGATCATTCTTGGGCTCAAAAGAGAGAGCTCGTCCTCCCTGCCATCCCTCCGTGCTGCTGGTTCGGTTCGGGCTGTCGCTCAGCTGATCCCTGCTTGTTTATGTTTGTTTATCTGCTCTCTGGCAGTCTCAACTTCTCCACACGTCAGCTAAACCCCCACCGAGCAACTTCGTTCAAATGAGGCAGCTTTCCTGCTCCCCACCGTCCCCTCCGACTCAGTGGCAGTGTAAATGGCCAATAATTCGAGCATACGGTCGCAAAAAGATTAGGAAGTGAGAGGTTTACACTAGCGAATAACAGTGGATTTCATCGATTTTTATTTTCCTCCCATCGGTGCTTCCGGCTATCATTGCGCGTGTCTGCAAAACGTAAAGCACGTACGGGTCTGAACGTGACGTGCGCGCACTCGATGCTGAGGGAAAAAAAAAAAAAAAGAGATAAAATACAAATTATATTCGCAATTGTGTACATACCAAGATATAAAATATTTCCAAGATTAAAATCATCATCCTCAGCCATTTGTAGCTAAATATTATTTGTGAACTTTCATCGACGAGAACTTTTCTCCTGGCATAACTTTAAAAGGTCATATGTCATCCTTCATGTCATGTTTCTGTGTGTTGACTACAGTGTTGTTGTTGTTGTTTTTTTTTAATTACCTCTTTTAAGTTTGACCTTCACATCTGCTGTTTGACTTTAAGGTCCATGGTTAACTAAAATACCTAAATAACAGCATAACATCATTTTGACCTAACGTTACGCCCTATAGGCTGTTTAATTATTATTTTTTTATATTTATATATTTTATAAATAAATACATAAATATGACAAGTGTTATAATGGTAGGCATAGTCTATTTTATTTATTTATGTATTTATCCATCTATCTAATGGAAAGCTTCTAAAAGTTGCTGTCATCACCTCCAATTTTGGGCTACAAATTTCTCACAGCTATGAGCTTCTTGCCTCATGTCCAATGTCACATTATCTTAATAGCCTAATTCATTAAATAATTAAATGTTCTTCACTGCATTAATTAAAAAAGACAAGGTATTTTTAAAAAGTTTTATCTCTGATAAATCACCTAAGTGGTGCAAGAAAATTTAAATTTGACTATTATAAATATCTTGTAGGCTAATGTCAGAAATGATAATAAAGTAGACTAATGTCAATCTGTCTACACAAATTCTCAGGTCCAAAGAGAGAAATCAGCTAACTTTAGTTCAGAATTGGCAGTATAAGATACTTCTGTAATATAATATAATATAATATAATATAATATAATATAAGATAGGCCTATCTTGAGGGCTCCAAGACTTGGTCAGGTTGTCAGTTGTGGCCATTAAAACATGATACATTGAGCATTAGCAGGAGTACAGAGTAAATTTCACTTTATTACAATTAGAATTGTTCAAATATCATGTGTAGGCCTAATAGAAAGGAATGAATTCTGTCATCTCAGATCTATGAGTGACCCTTA
>JAQLOL010000012.1:23535887-23560782 GCA_029783665.1 Naso thynnoides | reverse complement strand
ACAAAAATACATATTCCATGAAGAACTTTAATTATTATGAACTCTAATACTATAATATGTCACACACGGCACCTACAGCGAGAACAGTCTGGTAAGTTTAAAAAAATCACGTCACTTCACTGTAATGAAGCCTTTTCAACCAGGAAAAGACAACACTAATGCCTTATCACGATGTAACGATATTTAAAATGTGTCATGATCTTGTCTCATATCATAACACAATATTGATATGTTGGCCAGGCCTAACTACAGTGTTTGTAAAACATCACATCTGAAGGCAGGCGGAGGAAGAGCTTTGGAAATCTGCTTTGGCATGTTTTCACACTGTTACGCCATACATATATATATTTTTAATCTTTTTAAAGAAACACTGACCTGTGGCTTAAAATGATCACCTCTCTTTGTCAGTTAAAAAAACCACTCCTGCTCACTTACTCAACACCTGGTGTGCTCTTGTCTGTGTTTAGAGTCTCTAAATGGCTGCGAGGAAGTCTGGATCAGATGTATACAACAATGGTAAGATCCTATTTTCAAAACTCATTTATTCCTACACTGATGTTTTGAGATGTGACTAAACTGTAGGTTCAAGCTCTGCAGGTGTCTGTTGTTCCAGTGTCAGTTCCTCTTACGCTTTGTTTTTTTGTTTTTATGTGCACAGGACCCATCAGCTACCTTGATGACGTTCCCTTCAAGATCAATGACAAATTCCGCTGCCCAGCCAAAGTGGGGCTGCCTGTCGGCTTCTGTCCGCCAGACTTTGACTCTTTGCTGGCGTACACGCAGGTTAGTCCGTTAAAGAGAGATGTTGATTCTCTACTGTTATTTGCTGTGGTGTTCTGCACTTACATGCATTTGTGTGACATCATTACAGCAAGGCTCGACTGTGCAGACCCACAATATTCTGGAGCTGATCATTATGAAGAAAGAAAAAAGGTCTACACGCTGTAGCTCCCTTATGTTCATTTAATTAAACAACCTGCATGTGATGTTTTAAGCTACCGCTCTTCTTCAGACCATCACATCATCATGATGAGTCCCGGCCTCTGTCCTGCTGTGTCATTATGTGTTGGTCATATGGAATCTTGTTGCAGAGAGAAGGCATCGTTTTTAGATCACTCGTGCTTAGCTTATAGAGGGTGTGGAACCTTTTTCCTGCTGAGGGCCATTTCAGTTTTTATGACATCCTTTGAGGACCACACTGCATTATTAAACACACAGGACACTTACCCTCTGTGCTAGCTAGAACTGCTTCTCTTTGGCGAGGCATCTGTTGTCACATGTTAGTAATGATGATGCCACTTGCAGCTGGTTTCCCAGATTTGGGTCAGTTAGTCTTAAGTAAAACCCAGTCTCTGCAAGGGCCAGTTCTGAAGAGAAATGCTCACTAGTAGGTCGTCCAAAACAGTGATACAACTTGGGTGCATTTCTCCTTACAGTGTAAAACCGTCAGGATGTATGCATAGAATGGGGCGGGGGGGCTTGTTGCCTTCCAGGTCAGTGGTGTTGTAGGTTGTCAGGCGCATAAACTGATTCCACATTAAATGTTGCTGCAAACATGTTGAGTTGTTTTTGTTTCCATGTGCCAAATCTTTTGACAAATGCCTGAAGAAGTTTTGTACACTGACCAGCATGTCTTGATGTCATTGTGGGCTTTGTTTCTCGCAAAATAGGAAATTGTGATGTGTTTTGGAACATTTTTACTTGGTCCAATTTTTTGCAGCTCTGCAGGACAGAAAGACACTTCTTCAGAATTTGCATTTTGAATGACAGACATGGTGTTTGTGGGCTATTATTATTACTAATATTATTGTTATTATTCATGGAAAATGTAATTGCTTTCTACAATTTTTAAAATTAAATTTCTGAGTGAATTAAAAAAGTATGTATGAAATACCTGGCAGGCTGGATTATATTGCAGGGCGTAGGTGGCCCTGAGCCTTGGTGTACCTTCCCTGTCGCTTATTGTAGTTAGATGTGAAGGTGTCGTAAGGCGTATAAAGTCAGTGGGGTAACAAATTGCTACCAGATGTTATTTCATTTGTTACCAGGTGTTGAGCATACTGGCTCAAACAGTTGGTTCTCTTTATTGTTTACAAATTACGGCAACATCAACCTTTAGATGTCATTTAAATTATTTATACAAAGTCTTAATGTTTTATCGTTGAGCCGGATTTGTAATACTTTTCGACTGGTGTACTCACAATTATTCCCGTTTTCTCTGTTACTCTGTGTGCCCTCTTACCCATCACCCCTTGTTCTTCTTTTTATTACGGTTTCAACAGTATGACTTTTCTTTGGAGAGACGTAGTGTGCGCTGGGGCGTTGAACTGGCTGAGGCCAGAGCAGCAGAAGCCAGAGCAGAGGAGGCAGCAGCCAAGCAGGAGGCAGAGAGCAGGGAGAGATCGGCACAGGGCCAGGACATTGATGGTGGCGGAGGGAAGAACGCCCGCTCTGCTGTAGAGGACCAGGACCTTTTACCACCGGCATTAAACCCTGTCCTGGCGGGGTTGAGCCATAATGCCATCCTCACTCCACTGCCTGCCCCAAGCCTTGGCCCCAGGAAGACTCAGCCTAGCACTCCCCAGCCACACAGCCTCAACCTAGCTGACTTTGAGCGAGAAGAGGACCCCTTTGACAAGCTGGAGCTCAAAACTTTGGACGATAAAGAGGAGCTCAGGAGCATCCTCCAGAGCCAGCCCCAACCTCTACCTCCTCCGTCTGCATCCCCACCAGAGGTCTCCCAGAGGGGGTCAGCATCACGGGGAAACAGCCCGTCGCCTCCCACCACTGACACCAGCCTCACAGCCAAACCAGGCTTTACCCATAAACCCAATGGGTTGGTTGCCTTGCTGGACATGGATAGAGTTGGGCATCCTGGGAGAGCAGGGTTTGACACAGATGATCGACCCTGTAACATCCGCTCTCTCACTTTCCCCAAGCTCTCTGATTCTGGTGACCCAGAGCCAGTGAGATACAGCCCAGTCCCAGCACCCATCCCTGCTCTCCGACAGAACCTACCTAATGGCAGCCCGCCAACGATACCCAAAACCCAAGTTATTGTTGCCCCTGAGCCTCCCAGCCACCCCAAGAGTGGTGCACCAAAACTGGTGAGCATGAAATACACATTGATTCATGTACCTGACTCATTGTGTGGATAGTTTTTATGGAATGTAGAAAAACAGGTCCCAAACATTTTTCATTTGACACTCCTCTAAAAATGTGATGATAAATTGCCATAATGTCCACAAGTGTAGACTGCTAATGAAGAACACAACAAACCCTGAATTCAAATCAGCCTGTGTATAAAATTTATTAGCTGTAACCTGCAGCTCTACCGGTCACCCTTTTGGCTGATTGGTCCATGAAAATTTGCCACTCCTTAGTGGTCGCAGTTTTTGCCCTAGGAGGTTGAAATTTGACATGGATAAAATTTGGCGAAAAGGACCTTACTTCCAAGTGGATTCACAGACTTGCACAAGCTTTAGCTTATTAGTTGGTCATTAGCTAAAGGACAGCTGACTAGCTATTCGGGCCAACTGGCAAAAGGGGGCTTGGCGGTGGGAGTGGCCTGTCATAAAAAGGCGCATAACTTCAAAACGGCCAAACTTTAAAGAAACACACACACACTTTTATTGGTAATTGTTTGCACTAACCCCATACTTTAGCCACGCCCCCTTCCATAACTCATTAACCGCTTGTTGTAGACTGTAGACACCGGTCGGAGGCAACATTGCAGGCAGTAATTTTTATTTCTTGACTTTCTTTCTTTCTTTCCAAATATACAGTAAAGAAAGGATTTAACATTATGATGTGTCTGTAACTTTAAGATAACATGATGCCTAAGACGACAACATTGAACATTTTTAGCTGCTGGTCGCAGCTATGCAAATTCACTTTTGTGTCATCATAAAATGACATCATGGCCAAAATCAGGTTTGCCAAGTGTAACTGTCTCACCACCTTATAAAATATGTGGATAACATTTTTATGAATGTGCTGTCAAAACACCATCTCAAATGTTACTTATATGCACAGCCCCCCCCCATTGTCGAGTGCTTAATTTGCAGAGTTTGTTCAGTTAGTTCCTTATAAAGCTCCAGGACCGGGTTTGTGGGGGGTTGAGGGCCAAAAATAAATAAATAAATAAGAAAAATTAATTTATATGATGGCAATGATGTGCATTCCATTCATGCAATTAGCAAACCAGTAATCAGCCAGTATTGTTTGTTAAGAATTTCAGGAACCTCATTGACTTTTTCTCGTGTTTTTTCCACAAGGCCAACCCAGGATCGGGATCTGCTGGTCTGCCATGTGGCGGTGCCCTGCTAAGCATGACCCCCAGTGAGCGTCAGTGTGTGGAAACCCTTGTGGGCATGGGCTACTCCTATGAGGGTGTCCTGCGTGCCATGCAGAGACAAGGGCAGAATGTGGAGCAGGTGCGACTCCCTTTTACCCCAGTGCACAGAAATCTGTATTCCTAGCATATTCATTGACATACTTAACGGTTCATTGTTTGTGTAATTGTGTTGAATAAAGCATAATGCCGTGCTCCTCTTAATATAGCCTTGAATTAAAATAAAATTGTCAAATCCAACTGTCTGTTGTCTCTAAATTATGACAAAAGATAAGTGTCTATGATCTCTACAGCTTAGACTGAACGAAATGACCCATCCAACCATGCTCACAGTATGCAAATCATATAGCAGTAAGGGATCAAATCAAATCAAAATAGAATGGGCTGTATGGAGTTGGTGTGCCAGATTTAATTTGAACCAGCTGGTTTTAAAATATGAACTAGCATCTGCTCTCAACTGTATATATTGTTTGGCACATACTTGGCATAACTAAGACAATCATGAACCCTACAGAACATTAAGATTCATTAATTTCAAACAAAAGTACAATCTTTAACTGTATTGTAAATAAAATAGCGAAAACCTCGTATTGGTCTCTTATTTAAATACATGCAGTACCGTATGTAATCCTTAATAACAATGTAATGCTTAAGCAGTAACATACTTTTTGTTTGTTTAAGGTACTGGATTATCTGTTTGTCCATGGACGCCTGTGTGAGCGGGGCTTCGATGCAAGTGCAGTGGAGGAATGTTTAGAGATGTATCAATGCTCAGAGGAAAAGGTTTGTACAATTTATACGGGAAGTTGCACAACTTTACAACATGCACTGCGTTCATTTGAAAGTAATCCAATCGGAACACATTGTTTAGTCTTCTGTGAAATATGAACAATACCCCTACATTGCCAATCTTTCAATAATTTAGATAAAGTCTATAGATTACAAAAATAGATTACACAACACTTTTCTTTTTTTTCATTCTTCCCAGGCCTTGCAGTTCCTTGAATTAATGTCAAGATTTGGTGAAATGGGATTTGAACGGGATGCCATCAAAGAGGTGCTGCTGGTCCATAACAATGATCAGGACAAGGCTTTAGAGGACCTGATGGCTCGTGCTGCTGCTAGCTGAGCCAAACTAACCAGCAAACTAAAGCCCAGCCCAGGGCTTGCCTCCGGCTAACACCCAACACAGCCCCTTTCCTTCCGACTACCCGATCACACCATGCCCTGCCCTCGCTGTGGAAGGGACAGCTGGGAGACAGTTGTATTTCTCTCTGTGCTAAAATGTATTGTGTCTCAGCACTTCTTCAAGACTGTGCCTAGAGTGAAGGGGTTCAAAGTGTAACCATACTTCATGGTGGTGTTTTTTTCTAAGAAATCCTGTGGTTACATTCCAGGATTTGGTCCTGCTGGGGGGAACAGGAAGACTGTCTGAGCTCAAAGAGAGAAACTGGAAGAATGAGGCTGTGGCTGTTTTTCATGACGTTCTGAATTGTTTTCTACTTGGAAGAGTTTTTTCGGCTGCAGGCAAAGCTGCAGCACTGAAAGGGGAGCTGATGATGGGCTCTAAGCGCCTTGCAGAAAGACCAGTTTGAACTCTTGAAAGTCCCAAACAATTAAGCTGCCATCTTCCACTGCTCAGTGCAGACCTAGTACATGGTGGCGGGTATTGGGGGGCCTTGAGGAGGCTCTCTTCTAACTAAAACAACTAAAATTAAAAGTCAAAAAAGAAAAAAAAAAAATCCACAAAAAACAAAGGCCTAGTCGTCAGACAGAAACTGACTCTCAAGAAGTGCCCTCTTTGCTCCGGTGCCCTGCACCTAGTTCTGTTCTACTTTATTCTTACATGCATTGATGTCTGTTTTTCTGTTCATTTGGGCACTTTTCCATGTTCTTAGAATCACTTTCTTTGCTTTCTGTTTTAGGAACTGCATAATAGATCCTTAGTCATTATAACTCAGAACATTACAAGATGCTACTGCCCCAATACGCTCTTTTAGCTGCACTGGAGAGGAGTTGGTAGAAATGTGGAAAGTTTCTCTGTAGGAAATAATAAGAAATGTCACAAAATCCATGTGGCACTTATGTGTTACATACTGCACAGGCACACATTTCATAATTAACAACTTATTTAAAATAGTACACTGACACTTTCATTTAAAAATAAAGGAGTGGATATGATAATGTAAGATATGTTGACTCACAAAACTGTCGCTTTTAACTGTCTTTCATTTTGCCGACTGGAAAAGAGTGAGTGGGTTAAAAAAAAAAAAAAGTAAGTGAGGGTTGTTTTTGCAGCCACATCACAGTGCAATAGAGACATTTCATGTTGTGTGACTGTTGACTGGCACTTTGAGCCTCAAGTAATTGTTGGGAGATAAGAAACGGTCTTTGAGCCTTGCTGGAAATCTGGATGTAAAGGTTTGATTTCAGTAATATCTCTCATTTACTCTCTGTTATTGGCATTCATATCACAAAATCTAATCAAACATGACTTTGGTTTTTGACTTGTTCCATTTTTTTCTCATGTGTAATAAGAAATGAGTTTTAATCCTGATTTTGGGTTCCTGACATCCCCACGGTCTTATATGGAAAGTTTAAATAATTCAATCACCACATGTCAAAGATATCTTCCCATACGTGTATAGGGTGTAATGTGCGAAAGACCAGGATCTGTTATTTTCATTGCATTTCATTGAAATTCTGAGTTCCATGCTGCATTTGTTTAAAAAAGCATGTTTCCTCAGTTGCACTAAGGGCAAAACTTGGCAAAAATTCCCATAATCCTGAGCTCTGTGGTTCTCATGGGGATTGCGAGAGGCATGGTAACAGATTAGGATCTTAAAATTTGGTATTAAGAAGTGGCACTTTGCTTGGGGCAGGTCCAGTACTTTGTTCTATATCTCACAGTTGCAAAAAGAGACATTCTAACCACCAATGTAATTTAGAATAATTCTGGGTCTGTCGATACATGTTGAGTGCAACTGTGAAAATGCACAGCCAGGTGAGCACATGCTTGCAGCAAATAAACTTTTTCTTGCAAGCATCCCCAAACATCTCACTGTTTTCATAAGTGACACAATTCATCATGAAATCTTCCTGAATCTATTTTTCCTCCTGTTTGATTAGGGTGGTGTCAGGTGTTGCCATATATGACCCAAACAAGGTTTCATGTTAGACTTATTGTTATTCAAGACAGTGATTTTGCATTTTTGACATTATCAACATACAAGCATTTTCATCCAGTTCTGTTCTAATTGCCTTTTGTCTTGATTTAATAATAAAGGGTAAAATGACACAGTACTTCACAGACCAACACATAAGTGGTATTATTGTTTTACATAACTCCATGTGGTTTCCTTTATCACAAACAAAGCAAGTTGATGTCCACTCCTCTGACAGCTTCACAAGCTGATGTAAATACAGTTTAGCAGGTTCTGGGCCTCCTCCATTAGTGCCTCCTCCCTTTTCTGTTACAATTGTCTAGCAGTGTGGAGATGAAACGTAAAGAGGTTGTCATAACTTCGGGGGTCTTGTCTAAGGGTTTATATATCAGATCCACTTCTCAGTCACTGCATAATTGACCATGGGGCAGTAATAAATCTAATGAACTTTGAAGTATGTTATTGGCATAATAAGAATTGTTGAGGTGTTCTTTCCTATGCTCCTGAAATGTGATTTGCAAAATGTTCAGTTTCTTGAATGATTTGGTAAATCCACATGATTAAATGTGCACATCTTTTCAGTGGTGAGACTGTTGATCCCTGCTGGTGTTGCTTTTTGAGGGTATTTTGGCATGAAGCTGGTAAGGAAGTACAACTCCCCTGCTTCTGTTTTCTCTTTTCAAAAGCAAATGCATTTTATTCTCTGTTCAGTTGACAAGATAGCAACAATACAGATGATTGTATTGTGAGGTATTGTGAGTGGCAACTGGAAAAATCCAACTGTGTGGCCTAGTCAGCAGAAAAAAAGACAATTATGCATCAGAATAGCGGTAGTATTTGTTCAGCCTGAGCCCTCAAGGGTTAGTAACTGAATATTACAAAGGTGGGTATAATGTCAGTTTATGGATTTGAGTTAAGGTCTTTCAATGTGCCCAATTATGTGAGAGATTAAAAATTTACGTGTCAACCATGCCTTTGTGCCAGTGCAAATAATGGCCATCTTCAAAAAAATGACGCTAGTGAATTTCTGATATTAAAAAACATAATTTCTTACTTATAACCTAGAATTGTCCATGTGTCTTAGTGATTCCTTAGTGTTCACAATAACGAATACAAAGATACCAGGGGATGTGACATTGATAACATAGCACGATTAAAAAATATATTTAACATCAATATTTATGTAATTTATTTGAATTACATTTTAAGACGGGGGGGGGCTTTGACTTAATGTTTTGATCGTATGTATACATATTACCTATTTTTTTTATTTTAAAAAAGCGTATTTTAATATTAAACGTAGTATAAATAATTACAAATATTTCTAGAACAAAGTTCAGATTTATAATCACTTTTGTCAATGAAACACCATGTTCTTTGAGCTGGGAGAGCTCAGCATCATCTGATCAATGGGCTCTCACGCAGTTGACGTGAACGAGCACGCACTTACGGCCGCGTTCACGTACGACCTTGTTTTTGTTGATGTTTAATTTGAGTGCGGCTGCGCGCTGCTCAATGCTTTCGACGTTGCTGACGCGACTCGACAGGAAAAAAAAGTCTCAACCCCCTGGCAGTGGCTAGTGACTGTCGAAACGAAATTGGTTGTACTACCTGAGTGTGGTTTTATTTGGGATCGTACAGTAAGAATTCACCGACAATCTTAATCAGCGACGAACCAACCCCTACCGTATGTGATCGCCCTTCTTCCTCATCGGACGTTGCCAGCGAGGGCCAAGGAACAAAATAGCAAATCGCCATTATATGATCCAGTGTCCAGCGTCACTTTTACCCTCCATGTGGGTGAGGGAACTGTGTGTATCAGATTATGGCGAGAAAAACAGTTAGCAGGAAAAGGAAGACAGGAGAGCCCAAGGACCAACAACAGGTAGGCGGAAACCGGTGCCGATACAAGCTAGCTGGTCAGTTGTATTAGCATGCTAACTAGCACTTGCCTTGCCAGATTTAGCTGATATAAGCCAAGTAATTGGCAAAATATTGATGACATTTTAGCAGATTAAGGACAATAATATATTACATTATATGGATAACCGTCACAATTGTGTTATTTTCAATCAATACACCATATTAACGTTACTGTTTGAAAGTCAGTAACGTTACCCGCTAATGTTAGCATGGCGTTAGCCAACCGTTGTCAGAACGACAGCTAGGTTAACGTTAGCCAAAGAATTAGCTAACGCTATATCGCCACGGCGTTTTTAAAATTTTTATTTTAAATTAATGACATTTTCACCGTCAGATAATGTTACCTTTGTTCGACTGGGGGCATGACTTGTCAACCTCTAAACCCCATCCAGAACAGCGTTAATCATCAATTTAAAATAAATTCCACCCGTAGTAACAGCTAGCGAATCATTAGCTAGACACAAGTGAAGTAGCTAGTTAGCTAACGTCAACGTTTAGCTGAAACGTTAAACAACAGTTAACTAGCTTGCCTCCATGCAAACTAACCGTATATCCTCTTGTCTAATAAAGTGAAATGGACCTCTGCTGACTTGACGGACAGTATTTCTAATCAGTGCCTTTCGCTCAACGTTAGCTACACCCTATATTAGTGGACACCACAAAATATGCGTTGACTTTAACCAGAAAATGATCGGCAGCTTTGCATCAATAACATTGTAGGAACTGCTTTCATTGCTTTTCTTTACTCGACAATATCAAGGCATGTCTCGGGGATGTTGAGCCACCATCATCCACCAGTAGCATTGAAGCATTCATGTTAACAGATTTATTTTTCAATCTCGTAATCACTGATATTACACTAAATTATCCAAAAATACAAGAGAATAAACCAGCAAGTAGCTTTATATTATTCTGAAATTCGGGAAATGAAAACAGTTTGGGGTTTTCCTCTTTTCCAGAACTGTTACACAACTTATGAAGAGTCTAAATAACGAGGCCAGGGTTAGATAATTAATAATCAACTCTAGCATTTGTAATTTTGTGACCTAAATTCAGATGCACCCTTTACTTTCTGTGTGAGCAGTGAAGATGGTAAGGAATAAATATAAGAGGTTTTTGATATTTCTGGCAGTGGGTGCCTCATGTCAAATTGATAGTTAATGGGCGTATACATACGTTTGCTGTTAGGAATGTTTTATTGCAATGCACCTGCAATTTCACCGACCAAGCTTGATTTTTATACGCCCGTAATTCATGTAGCCAGCATCAGTGATGCATCGGTGAAATGGATTTATGGCCAAACAGAAATTTGACAGGTTTGCCAAGCCCAAAATGACACAATTTTGTGTATTTTATGTATTTGTGTATGTGTGTCTGTGTTTTTCTCTGTGTACGTATTTATGTGTGAGTGAGTGACAGATATCTCGTTTTGTTCCCTGACTGCACTTGCCTGGACCACCTTACGAGGTCGACTAACGTAACAATAAGTTAATTTTGCACGACCGTTGAGGACAGCCAATAATTTTGGCTACCTGAGCGAAATGTTGTGTCAAGTTCATTGCCTTTGTGTGCCTTAGGTCTGTACTGACCCACCTGGATGAAAAGTCGATGATGTTGAGTGTATGTGTGTTTTGTTGTAATACTCCCATGATCCACTGAGGCTGTTAAATCTATATCAGTAAGCCACAGAGATGAGTCCGCAGTTCTCTGAGGTGATGGGTACGTCTCAGAACAGACATCTTGTTTTATTGAATGAGGATTAGAAAGGGTAAGAGAACCGAAAAAGAAAAAGGTGTGATGTAATTAGATCCTATTATTTTAAGACTTTTGAAAAATTCACATCATGGATTGACTTAATTGTAGGCTGACCTCCCAAAATTCTGCGTAAAACATAATCATTAATTGTCTATAAAACATTTTGGACTTCATTGCATTTCCCACAGAAAATCATCAGGCGCTTGACTTTCATTTCCCTCTCCCTCTTCTCAGCTGGGCTGGTGTCAGGCACCACACAAGCGGAGCCGTGTTTCTTCTTCATCACGTCATGCCCAGCAGTGGTGGTGCAGTCGGCGTTCAGTGGTATGTGCCCTCAGGGGGCGGGAGTTCAGGCCTCAACAGCAGCATGAGTGGCGGCTCCAGCGTAGCCTGCGAGGCTTTGCAGCCGGCAGGCTCCCTGGCATCCTTAAGGAGAGGGAGTTCTCTCTGGGGCGACTCAACAAGGTGTTTGCTTCACAGTGGCTCAACCACAGGCAGGTGGTGTGCGGGACCAAGTGCAACACGGTGAGATGTCATTTTGCTCGCTAATCTGTGCCTACTGGTTCTACATGTCTATTTATTTTGAACACTTAGTGTAATTCTCCGAGCACTATCACTTAATAAGGGAAATAACACTGCACTCAAGTAATTTATAAACAGAGAAAAGCCATTTTTTGCAACTGCCATGTAAAAACAGCGTTGCATGCCTAAAGGTTGGTAACAGAGTGAATGTGATGCAGGTTTAGAGCTGAGCTAGCTGAAATTGCTTTGTTGTTGGGATTCAGTAATGCATGAGAACAGTCAGCAGCGTTTGTCTCAGGGAATCTGTTGAAGCGTTCACAGTGTTGTGTAGAGCTTCTTCTCGTTTTACCTAAAACTTGAAATGATTAATATGAAATGAAAATTCATATAAATAGAATAATTTGAACATTCTTTATATTAAACCACATTGCAAGTAGTTTGAAAAGAAAGTTGGGGTTATGGGAAAAAAGTCAAATTTATTTATTAATCACATTTAAAAACAACAAAGGTTGGCCAAAGTGCTGCGCGTAAATTTGAGCAAATAGTGTAATCATAGTCATCAAACCCAAGAAAAATGATGCCATATTTATACATGGCAGAATCTCGAGGTGCAAAGGGGTGTTTCCAATTTGGTGACCTCCAGATTCCTTCACTATTAATTGTTGATGGTGTAGGCCAACAAGGGTTATAAGGCTATGATAACTGTATGCACTGAGACATTTTCCTGTTTTAAGCACTTCTAGGCTCAGCAACTCCAAATCCAAGTTTGCCCCACTGATTATAGAATTATCATTTATTGTCCTTTAAGACAAACTGAAATGCCGTTTTCCAGAGTATCAACTGCTGTGATGTGACGTATTTGCAATTCAAACAATTAAAAAACCAGTGAATGGGCTGTAGGGATGGGACATTAGTTTGATGAGTCTGATGGGAATGTTGTTGGCAAGTCTTGTTACTCTTTGGCAACCATTGCTAAGGCTTTGCGAAATTTTAACACCAAGCTAGCTTTAGTTTTTTTAATATTTACAGGTTTATGTAACAGGTAAGCGCAGCTGCATGTCCACTTGCTAGCCAGCCTGGTCATTTAGCTGAATGGCCTCCATTCCTGCCTCTGTTACCAGAGGTCTTGGATTCGCGCCCCTGTCCAGTCGAGGGGTGCTGCGCTAACCTCGCTCGAATGTTATATTTTATATTGACAGGTGGATTGGTGTGATATAATTGGTTGAATTTAAAAAAAAATTCAACCAGTAACGGCCCGAGTCAACAATGACATCAGGGATCCAGGGGATTTTGTTTTGAATGAAAGATGGAAGTGACAGACTTTAATTTAAGAACACGAAATGATTCATTTTTGGTTATCTTTTGTGATACATTTTTAAATTTGATTAAAAAAGGGTTGAAAGTGCATTTTTGACTTCAGCTCAACTTTAAAGAGGAACTATGTTTTATTTTCTATTATATGATAGTTGATTGTCCATTCACTGAAAAAGTTCATATATTCTGGTTATACGAAATAACCTTAAATTCCATTTCTGTTGTGCAAACTCCTTGTAACTGTTTTGAAAGGTATTAACTGTGATTGTTATTGTTATTAATGTTATAAAATTATGACTCAAAATTTTTTTCTTTATTTTAAGTCATGTTGTTTTAATGTCTTTTAGCTGGGCTAACTGGATGTCTGTCCTTTTTTTAATCTTTAGCTTTTTGTAGCTGATGTCCTGACGGGACAGATTACACGCATTCCAATGCTGAAGGACAGGGAGTGTCGTGGTGGAGGCTCTGGGGTGGTGGGCGCAGTGGTGACCGGGCGGCATTACCACTCCACAGTGGGTTCTCGTTCCCGCATGGACCAGCAGGGCTGTGGGATCCACGCCATTGAACTCAACCCCTCCAGAACTCTGCTAGCCACCGGAGGAGACAACCCCAACAGCCTGGCCATCTACCAGCTGCCCACACTGGACCCCGTCTGTGTTGGAGATGTAAGTGGTTTGTTTGGCATCTTTTGTCAGTTTGTAAGTGAGATGTTTGCTGTAAGTAATTTGGGGTCACAGTCCAGGTGGTTTATGGCTTCACCAGGGACGAGCTCTAGAGACGACAGTGTTGGTTGTTTCCAGAGTGAAGGATCTCCACAACTGTTTCAGTAACTGCTTAGAATTTAATGATCCCGACTTTGTTCTAATGATCTTTTTGATTAGCGTTCAGTGGTGAGAAGGTTTTCCCACTGGTTAATAAGCTTGTGACAAGACCAGTGTTAGCGATTACTCTGGACATTATTTGTAAGTGATATTTAAAGTACTATTAATTGAACTCTTTTTGTTGTTGATCATGGTTAAAAAAAAAACAAACAAACAAAACACAACTCCATTTAAATTTAAGCATGCAAAGATAGTATTATTTGAATGCAAACATAAAAAAAAGGTAGTTTTTTGTTAGTATTATCCAGCCACTGTTTAGCATTAGCAGGAATTCAACCTGATGCACAGTCGTTGTTTTGCTTTTACATAGTAGCCATTTGTTTTTCAGGATGGACACAATGACTGGATCTTCTCCATAGCATGGATCAGCGACAACATGGCGGTTTCTGGTGAGCTAACTGTATGAGCTAAGCTTTATGAATGAACGCTGCTGTGTGAGCAGTGGACAGTTCATGCCCGCACAAGTTCTTTTTCTGATTCTAAGTCAGTGCCCTTCATGTACACAGATAAAAACCTGGTGATGTTTATTTTTCACTTTTTTTGTATGCAGGTAGCAGAAAGAGATGTAATCTAGATTCTGCTTATCTTTTTGGAATTCCCAGGGTCCAGGGATGGCTCCATGGGCTTGTGGGAGGTGACAGAAGAAGTAATGAGCCAGGCAGAGCGAAGTCAAAGTGAAGAGTCAGTGCCCTCCTACGCTCACATCTCCCACCGTGCGCTCAAGGACATCCCAAAGGAGTACACCAACCCGTACAACTGTAAAGTCCGAGCTCTGGCCTTCAACAACAACCATAAAGTAAGATTTGTCCTGATACAGCTGTGGGGGAACTGGAGGGTTGTGCCATTGTTGAAGTATTTTTTACAGCCCTTAAATTATGGGCTACCTTTTTAGGAATCATTGAAGAAAGGTAAAGCTTGCGCACTTACTCCAAGTCTGTCAGGTCAAACGAAGATCCAAGTGGGATTGAAAGGTTGTCCAATAAAGTTTGTGGCTTGGAGTGAGCCTGCAGCCATTACCTTTCTCGAATTATGTCTCTCTGATAGCCTTGCACCGCGTGATGTGCGTCTATGTGATCTGACTTTTTTTTTTTTTTTTAAGGAAAACACAGGATATGAGAAACAGGTCACTTGAGCCCTTAAACTGAGCGTAAGGGTTAATGATTAATTGAATGCTGTCAGGAGATTTTTCCAAAAACATCTTTAGCTTCGTATTAAGTAGCAACAGAATGAAAGTGTGTGCAAATGCACACCAAAGTTTTGTAAAGTGCTGGTAACAATAGCAAGACTTAAACATAAAAAATGAAAAAAATATGAGCTAAATGTGAAGTACTTTTTCTTAATTTTTTGTCTATATAGTAACATACATAGGACCCGCTCACCTCCACTTAAACACTTCTACCATTCAACACTTGTGAAAAAAGTTGGTAAAACAAGTGCAGCAAATGTTGTAATGTGTGACAATTGTCTCATTGAGCTTGCAATAAATGGATTCAGTTCATTTACCCATATTTAAGTTGTATTTTATGGGGAAAGGGAACACAGTGGCCTTCACTGATCAAACCATCGTACAACAGAAAACCGGTGCACAAACTCTATACAGTCATTTCCAAGCAGAGGTTGGCAATCAGTTTGAATGTGATGTAAACATCAACTGGAGTTTGACTGTCTACAGCAAAGCTGTTCCCTGCCTCAGAGATCTTTTTGAGGAAGGCATTAATGCCACTTTTGAGACTGCTGAGCAAAACTTTGTTGTTTGATTCAACCTCGGACATTTGGTTTTTCGGGTTCCGTCTGAGAAAGGTTTCTCTTCTTTGTCTCGTTCTCCATCCTTAAATTCAATGGCAAAGTCTCTGTACTGAGAATAATTAAGGCCATAATGTTTAAACGATGATTGATTTTGGCTGCTGCATTTATTAACACACGATCAATTTTATGCTGTAATTGGTGAGATACGGACGTTTCATAAATCACATGGGAGCCCTATCATAAGATCATATCTGCGCTCAAATCTGCACAGATTTCTACGATCGCTCGATAAATGAGGCCCACTGAGTCAACAGATAGACAGCAAACAAGTCTTTTGATGCAGGACGGGTTTGAAAACGTCATGTTTTGATGTATGTTTTTATGCTGCGAAAGTGGGTCACCAAATGATTCGAGTGCAACTGACAAGCAAGCTCACAAAGTCAACAAACTTTACAGTGACTTTTTCAGCAGGGGAAGTGTATTTAAAAAACACTGGCATGGAGAATAATTCTGTGCGAAAATTGAGATACAGTACCTGGTGTTTCTGGGTTCTGCCTCCACGCAGCTCAGCTGTGGTCACTCACGCCCGTCTTTCCACGTTTTTCCCTTTTCAGGAACTAGGTGCTGTGTCTTTGGACGGCTATTTTCACCTCTGGAAAGCGGAGCATAACTTGTGCAAGGTAAATCAGGGTGTAGAGTTTGACTGTTGATCACTATGAGATCCAATTCCTCTGCATATAGAAAAGGTGACACATTAAAACAGTTTTACAATGTCAGTAGAGCTAAATATTAAATCAGTTAATCACCAAAATAGTAAATAATACTCTAATATTCATATATTTACTCAAACTTTTCTCATTTAATAGCACTTCACATGGGAAATATCTCACATTGCTACTTTATATCCGTGCATACTGCATACTCTAAACAATACAAAGAACAAAGTTCTTAATTTCTTTAGTGTTCCCTTACTCTGTTGCTGTTTCACAGTCTTCTTTATGTTTCCCTCTAGATACTGTCCACCAAGCTGCCTCACTGCAAAGAGAATGTGTGTCTGGCATATGGACAGGACTGGTCGGTGTACGCTGTAGGTTCTCAGGCTCATGTTTCCTTTCTGGATCCGCGGCAGCCTACAAACAGCATCAAGTCTGTCAATTCCAGAGAGAGAGGAAGCGGTAAGTGATTGATAAACTTCTAAGAAACAAAGGTGATGGCTTAAAGGGAAAGTTCACCTAAAAATTGAAATTCACTCATAATCTTCTCCCCCTCATGCTGACGGAAGGTCGGATGAAGTTTATTAGTCCACAAAACACTGCCGGAGTTTGACCAGAAAAAGACTTTGCAGTCATCTTCTAAACTGTTGAAGCTAATGATGACCAAGTTTCCAACGTTAAAAAAAAAAAAATAATGATAATAATAATAATACCATAAAATGTAGTTACAGGCTTCAGTGAACAGTGAGGCAAAAATTGATGCGTCAGTGACCTTTTCCAAAAAACTTGGCGTGTCGATGCTTCAGGACACTTTGATTACTTCGGATGAGCAGTATTGAGGCATTAATGGTTTTATTTTATCTATATATTTTTTTGTTTGTTACATTTCATCCGATCTTCCGTTGGCATAAGTGTGAGGAGAAAATGACTGAGTTTTCATTTTTGGGAGAACTTTGCCTTAAAGTAATGAGCAACTGCCCTCAAATTATGCTATTAGGATGTTTTCAGTATTTTCTCTCTTAGATCATAGAAATTAGTTAATACACAATAACATAAAAGCTCAGCAATCGTTGCTAAACTGTAATATATGTACTTCTTAAAGTATGTGTCACAGCCCTGTGTGGGGCAGACAGTAAATCTAAAACTTGCGAAGGACCAAACTATCAGAAGTCGAGGCTTAAACAAGCAAGGAGGGTTGGTGTTTACTTATGAGTAGCTTTGCATTTTATCCTTCTTTGTGTGTGCAGGGATCCGTTCGGTCAGTTTCTATGAGCACATTGTGACAGTAGGAACCGGCCAAGGTTCTCTTCTCTTCTACGACATCCGGGCCCAGAGATTCCTTGAGAACCCTCTAAATGCAGCTGGGGGTTACCGGAAGTGCCCAGGAGATGGCATCCTCAAGCTTACTACAGGGAAAGGCTGGCTGGTACAGATTTGTTTTATCTATTTGTCTTAAATAATTGCTCCTTTTTTGAAAGATGAAACTAGATTTAGCCTGACACAACTTGTTAGTCCCTCCAGGGTTTCGTGGTCTTTTTTGTGATTTTTGTGGCCTGAAAAGCCCGATTTTATAGCAGCTTTTCTAAAAAAAAAAAATTGCAATGGAAGTTGCAGTGTTGTAGTTGGAGCATTATACCCACAAAGGTTCCCTTCAATGTTTATGCAGTAAGAGCTAAAATGAGTAGGGGGAAAAAAACTGTTAAATATTTTTTTTAAAATATCTTACAAAGTGATTAAAATTAGAAATGTGTGAAATTAATGTGTTCTTATTTCTCGTGCGTTCTGTCCGCTAAATCTTTCAACATGACCACAGCGGTACACCCTCCTAAACGATAGTGTTGCTGTAGAGCGGAAGTTTAAAAGTTTAATCCATGAACATTGCCGATGTCATCTTGCTATAAGGGGAATTTCTGGCGGACAAATCTCCCAGTTAATAAAAACCATACTACATAAAATAAAGGGAATGTGCCGGCACGATGGATGACAACCTTGGAGACTCGGCAAGAACTACTTTTTTGTGGTTACACGTAGGAAAGAATACGAGCCTTTAGTGGGAGGCAGTCTCCCGCTGTAGGCGGTATTGACCTGAGACTCAGCTATGCGCAGCGATTCCATTGAGAATATACTGAAGTGTTTGGTGGGCAACAACTTACATTTTATGTTCCACCGCAACGCTTCACACTGCAACAGTTCACTTCTGCTTTCATGTAGAGCATCAGGGAATTGTTTTGCACGCTCATTATTAACAGTAATTTTTGTTGGCAAATGTGAGACGTTTGCTGAACACGTCTGCATTAGGGCTGCAACTAATGATTATTTTCAAAATCGATTAATCTGCCGATTATTTTTACGATTAATCGATTAATCATTTGTTCCATGAAATGTCAAACAAGTGCTAAAAATGCTCATTGTAATTTCCAGGAGCCCAGTGTGATGTCATCAGATTGTTTCTTTTGTCCAAACAGCAGCCCAAAACACAAAGACTCCCCATTTATGATCATAAGGACACAGAGAAGCAGCAAATCCTCACATTTAACAGGCTAAACTAGGAATTCTTTATAGCTTTTTTATTTAAAAAATGACTTAAACGATTAATCGATTATCAGAATAGTTGGAAATTAATTTTCTATCGATCGATCAAATGTTTATTCGATTAATCGTTGCAGCCTTAGGCTGCATCTGCAAATCCGGAAACAGGGAAGTGTGTGACTATGACGTGTAAACAGAAACACTCTTATTGTTAAAAAAAAAAGCAGGGAACTACGATGATTGGTCAAAATTGTGGGAAAGTTTCGGCAAAACTGCAGCGTTGCGTGAGTTAGCGCAACCGCAACATCGCCAAATCCTGGAGGGACTGACTTGTACAGCTTTTGTTGTCGAAGATTACTTGCATTTTTGTAACTTTTGCAACTTTTTTACCCTCTTTACCCACAATCCTCCTCTTCTGCTCTCCACCTCCTCTGCTTTGCTTCAGAATCACGACGAGACGTGGAGGAGTTACTTCTCAGACATTCATTCCTTCCCCAACGCAGTGTACACCCACTGCTACGACGACTCCGGCACCAAGCTGTTTGTAGCCGGTGGACCGCTCTGTTCTGGCCTGCACGGCAACTACGCAGGACTGTGGAGCTAGCCTCTCCATCCCCTACGTCACTCTTTCACTACAACCTCTTCCAGATTTTTACTTACCCAGTCCCTCCATCCCTCTCCCTCTTCAACTCTGTTGACCTCATTGTCTCTACTATCCGTCTTGCTCATTGAATTTACACTCTGTTTGCTCACACGTGGACTCAGGAGCATGATCTTGCCCCCACTGTATCACGGCTTTCAGTATTGTTGTGTATGTTTGTGTCATCCATTACACTATCCCCTCTCCTCCAATTATTCCTTTGCTCCCTCCACCTCAGCTACTTAGTTTTTTTTTAAATATAAAAATGTACAAACTATTAACTAGTAATGTTCTGAAGAGCTGCAAAGTCTGCCATTAAGAAACTCCGAAGAGTTATGAAAACATTAAGAATAAAGTAATATATGTTCTCATCATCATTTAAAACATTTACATCCAGCCCGCAGGGATTAGGCTATGGTCTTTTGTTGGCTTGTTTTTTGTATGTTAGGATAGTGTTTACAGCTGCTTCCTCTGTGATAAATGACGGCGTCTTCGTGAAATACCTGTGGAATTTTCTCTTAAAAGTTCCTTTTCATTCTCTCACTAAAATGGACGGCAATCAAACGAGAGGGACAGAGGAAGGACTGAAGAGACGATATATTTTGAAGGACTCAACCAGAGTGCAGTTTGACTTTTGGTAGAGAAGATTTCCTGGTTGGAACAGCCCGTCCTGTCCCGCAGCAATCACAAAGAACTTCTCTCTTCTCCAGTCGGAAGTAAAACGAAGAAGCCAATCAGAATGGGACTTTGTGTTGGTAGTTTTCTCACTGAGATGGTGTAAAGAAGAAACTTTAAGATTGATAAATGCAGTGTTGTCGTTCTGCGATGAATTAATCTCAAATTTCTATTTTATTTTTGTTTTTTTTTTCGGACTGTGTGATTTGACAGGCGCACCCCTGCTGATTTTCTAATTAGCTTTATTTGTATTTATTTTCCCCCGCGTGTGTCACCATTACTGGATTGATCAGGGGTGTTTATACCTGCTTTGTTTGAAGGATATAATGTCTTTTTGCCCTTTGCTCATGTTTCCAATCTGTTTGACCAGAATGCTTCGGCAGATCGAACACTAGCGGTGCTTGAAGCATTGCTAGCTCTTTCAGATCCTGATCTGTAATCATTCTGGAGAATTTACTTTAAGATTTTCGGTAGCAAGTTAAGTATAATCAAACACAGTGGCTGATAGAGAAGCCTTGAGTCACTGGTTTGAATCCCTACTCGACACCCCCAACTCTGGGACTACACCGCAGGAACTGGGGAGAAAAATCTGTAGTAGCTCACTTTGATCTTCACAACCATCCAGCAAGAAAGATGCGAGGAGAACTAATGAGACTTTTTGGACTCTACCCAGACATTCAATGCTGCAGGCACATACCTTTGTTCTCACAGTTGTGAAACTTTACTTTTTCCCCCTCTTTTTTTGTACCAAGGAGGGGGTGATTCTGCTTTTTTCTTTGATTGGTAGAGGCAGGGTAGGCTTGTGTTACATTTTTGCCTTCCTCAAGTCTTTCTGTGAAAGACTGCCACAGGTGATCATAGTTTTCCTTTTCTACAGCTTTCATGATAATGACAGATCAACAAGAGAAACCCCAATTAGGACCACAAAATTGAACAACCAACCAACACTTTTAAAGTGTATTTTATATATAAATGTGTATATGTTTGTTTAAAATACATAAGGACAATTGCATACATTTTTATGTATATGTCTGAGGAAGTGTGTGGATTGATCTGTCTACTTGGTGATGCCCTGTTTTTTTTTATACATGCCTCATGAATGTTTTTACAAATGACTGAATCTGAGGATATTGTAAGATATAAACATCCGGAAAAAAAAAACAAGCTATTAAATCTTTAAAAAGAGTAAATAATAAAAATAAAATGTATATTAATGTAACGTTCTTTTCTTCCTTCACATCATTTGTTCAATTCACAGATTTCCTCTTGGATTAAATTGGGTCACTGCTTGCAGCCATATGGTGGCTGTGAGGGAAGAAGTCACTTGTAGATCAGTCTGCGTTGTGTTTGTTTACCGCTGACGTGATGTAGCTGTTTGTTTTCCTAATAAGCAAATAAGAAACAAATATGTAGACACAAAATCGCTGCTTCGGCGGTGACGTTACTTTTAACGACGCGAGTTTGCTGGCAGGCGTTGAAGTTGGTGGTGACCCGGGGAGGAGAGGACAGCAGAGCATCTACCGCGGCAGCGCACGTCACGTGACCACCTTGTCTGCTGCTGGTCGACTGAAGCGTGTTAGCAGGTAACAAAAACACACATTTCTTATGTTTTTAGAAGTTCAGCCTCTTTAGCTCTGCTCGTTTTGCCGACGCAGTCGCTCGCTTCCTTTGCCGTTTTGCTCCCACGTTGTGCGAAGGGTGTCTTTCGCAATTTTTCTGTTGTCCAGGTCCCCGGCGAGCAATGTCGGGATGGGATTGTGTTCTGCTGCGAGGCCTTTTTCTTTTTATTAAACAGCGATTTGCAGCTATGTGTTGTCAGATGGCTAGTCTGGTGTCAACCCGTCGAGGACAAGCCTGATGTAATTGCCACTATCGTTACGTTAGATAACTGTGTGGATCTATAAATACGCACGACACTTAGCGAGCCAGTTAGACGTTCTTTGGCTATCAACTTGGACCAGATTTACGTAGCATTGTTAGCTAGCCCCATCCCCACTGCATCGTTTGTTCGGCATCGACAGTGTACTGTCAGCATTAGCATGTTAGTGGCTAACTTGAGTTTATGCTAGCGAGGACAAAGGAACCCCAGTACGAACAGCACCAAGTCGGTTAGTGTTGAGTCGAAACGACACGACGAGAGTTTGTGATTTTTGCACGGCGGACATGTAAGTCAACCGTTATTGTAACCGTAATGTCTCACATACAAGCTCAAGAAATAAGTAACCTACCAGCAGCGGGCTAACGTTAGCACTGGTTCAAAACAACGCTCCGCTTGCTTTATTACGACAATAAATATTGGCTGTCAGTTGGAGGTAAACAAGTCGATGATAAGATACGCAAATATATTTCATTTGTAAATTTTGTATGCCCACATAAATGTGAAGAATAACTAAGATGTTCGCGTTCAGTTACTGAGCGATTGTTTTGTTGTGTGTAGTGTGTAAGACCGTCGGCACTTACACTTACAATCATAATTACAATTATAACATTTTGATAGAACTGAACACAGACTGCAGCTACTGTCATAGGGTCCTAATGTATGTAACAAACGCATCTTGACATTTTTCATTGAAATTGCATTTAAAGCCAGTTCGTCCTTTTGCATTAGCTTTGTTCAGCCCCGCAGCCAATGGCAGCAGTGTATTTGCCAACGTCACCCAGGCACTGTAAGCTGGATTGCTATTGTTCTCTGACATAAAACAAATGGCTCAGTGGTGATATCTGTAGTTATTATCCTACTAATAAGCACCATAGTCAAAGTTTACCTCATATTGCTGTATACTATACGTATTTTTAATGAACATATTTCAAGCATTCACATTTTCTATGTGTTTTCAGCTGGGAAAAGCCATGTGTGTAAATGTATTCTTTTAATCTTTATTATTTGTTTTAGTGATGCCACACACTATTTTCAGCAGGTTTTAAATAGTAAAAGACTTCGTTGTGAATTACACATAAAGAGAAATCAGCTTTTTTTTTTGCAGTAGCTTGTTACTCTGTCTATAGCTATGTTAATATGGATATCTAAATAGATGGATATATAGACAGTTGTTGCAAACTACGTAGCAGCTGGAGGGGATATGGGGTCAGGTTTTGCAGTGTTTGTCCCTTTCACACTCTATGTAGTCTGCAGTGTTTGTAAGAGGACACTGGGTCGCTTTCCCTCCTTGACCTAGATTTTCAGCAAAGCTGTTGTGTCACTGGGCCAACTGTGTGTCTTACAGCCTCTATAAGAGCAGCATTCATGATTGTGCAATAAGGCTTAGACGTGCCTGCAAGACATGTTTTTGGTATTTAACACTTGCGTCCTTCTATGCACTCACACAAGGGTTTGGGGCTCTGCTGTCACACCGTGAACTAATAAATGAACAAAATGTGTGTATTTTGTGTCTTAATCTGTGGGTGATGTCACTCATCCTTCCATGTGTTTTGTTTTTCTTGCAGATTTTTCTATTTTGTACATACAGAGTTTTGTATATACTGTATATGATGAGCTCGCTGGGCGGCGACAAGGCCCGGGGCCCTCGGGAAAAAGCGCTGCCTGCTGCCACCCACACATCACAACCACAAAAACAGATACAGGTGTGCAACCACAACTGTCGCAACGTAAAAAAAAAAAAAAAACCACAACAAAAGCCCACTCCTCTCAGCCATAGAAATTTTAGTCAAACACCAGTATGCACAACCAACCTGGCCCCCCAAAAAATGCGTACTCTGTGGATCGTCTTGGTACGAAGCCACAGCTACAGTGTACTCTTCATTAAATTATAAACTGACAACAGGGAGCACTTGCTTTGTAACTCAGTAGTTCCTGATAATGATGGTTAAAGGGATAGTCCACATTTTTGGACCTGAGCTGTATTTTCATTTAGCAACGATGCCGTTGATTAGCAGAGTCCTTTCAAAGCGCGACACATGCTGCTCCTTGTGCAAGCGCCGAACGCTTAGCCACAAAACAATCACAAGGCCAATGGGGTGACACTCCTGTCTGTACAAGCTGACTGAGGCCCACTGAAATTTACTCCTCATCGCAAACAAAATAAATTTCAGTGAGCCTCAGTCAGCTTGTACAGACAGGAGTGTGACCCCATTGACTTTATACTGGTTTTGAGGCCAAGTGATCAAAGGTAACATGAGGAAGAGCATCTGTTGTGCTTTGAAAGGACTGTTTCAGTCAGCAGTATCATCGCTAATGAACAAATATCGCTGGGGCTACAGAAATGTGGACTACCTCTTAAAAGAAGAAGTCAATTTTCTTGCACGTTAAGCCTTATAATAAAGGTATTTATTTAGCTTGTTGCTGATGTCACCGCTAGTTGTAAACAATGTAGGAGCATGTGCACTCAGTCTGTCAAAAATCGCCTTTTTTTTTTTTTTTTAGAAATGTTAAACTCGCCCAGTGTGTAGAGGTGTCCTCTCATGTATCGATACTAAACACCGATATATAACCCAGAAAAGGCTGTTTGTCTGTTTCGTGAAGCAGCTGAAAGAGCCGCCTTTGTGTTATACATCCGTGTTAAGCTCCGTGTTTTAGTGCCGTTACATGAGAGGACACCATTTAGCATTTTGTGAGTTTCACGTCTTTTAAAATGAGCGTTTATTGTATTTTCTGACGGACTGTCCGAGTGCACATACAGTGCATAAGCGCCAGCTCTCTGGACTGTGCCGGTTGTCATTAT
>JAQLOL010000012.1:23518318-23532965 GCA_029783665.1 Naso thynnoides | reverse complement strand
GTTTTTCCTGCTGAGATACTGTAATATACGAGCTCCCTTAAATGCCTATGTCTTCCTGCAACACCACTACGCACCTGCTACGTCGTGACGTCAGTCGTTTTTCGGCTGCACAGACTGCAAAAATGCAGTGACGGCGACAGGAGAGTCTGCAGCGTCTGAGTCCGCTGAAAGTAAAAGACGACCAAAGGCTTCAAAAGTTTGGGAGTTCTTCAGGTTTGCAGCAGAGAACAACAAAGTGGTTTGTACCCTGTGCAAAGCTATGCTGGCATGCCACAGCAGCACGAGTGCTCTGCATGAGCACCTAAAGAGGAAACACACAGGTGTTAACGTTACTTTTTATGGACCTCCAGAAAAGTCAAAACCACCGTAAGTGTTGATGAGAGCTTTTTATATCTTTTATTATAGCTGTTATACATGGCATCTAGTTGTTTGGTTGTGTTAGCTTTCTCTCCGCTTAAATCCAGAGTCAGGGGCAGGAGAGATGATGACTCCCCCCCCTTCGCTCTCTCCAGCAGTGGTGAATCACACACGGACAGTTTTCCTTGGTCTTGAGGAGCTTCTGCATTTATTACAGGTTCTCTGTAACCTTCACGATACATTAGGTACTGCCAGTAAGTTAGGACTAACTCTCTGCCTGCTGCTGCAGCAGACGCACACTCACAGTGCTCATTCAATAACACACTCACTCAACCACGCTCCCCCTTCTTACACACACATACGCGCACTGCCCCATTCTCCAAAGAAGTTACACTACTCCTCTAACACTTGTTACCTTACAAATTCAACTAAATAAGAAATGTTTTGAGAAAATGCTTCGGCCAGTTGTTTGGGCTTAGTTTACTTTGCATCACGTTACCTGTGTGTGTGTGTATGTTTGTGTATGTGTGTGTATGTTTGTGTATGTGTGTGTATGTGTGTGTGTGTGTGTATGTGTATGTGTGTGTGTGTGTGTGTGTGTACAAACGCACGTGTGGTCGTGTGCGATTGGTTTGTTCGGACGTAACGTTACCTTGTCTAATTGATGATTTCTTTTGCAAAACCAGATGTCTTTGTTTAAGTTTGTATTTGTCATAATACAATCAAAGTCAAAAATGGAATGTTGGAATGTTTACTTAGATTTTTTTGGAGAAAATTAATCGTTTAGATTAATCAATTAATCGAAGAATTGGTCGATAGATTAATCGATAGAAAACTAGTCGTTAGTGGCAGCCCTGATATGCGTTGGAAATTAATTCTAGAAAAACAACAACTGTTGGCATGTAGCAGAACTCGATATAATCAGTCTCTTAGGCGTCCTTCCTTCACAGTGATTATTCAGCTGTTTTCCAACATCAGAGACTTTCAGTATGAAGGAGCAGTAATGTGCAGAGAGCAAAGTCAAAGAGGCTACCAAACGTCTGGCAAACACTCGGGTGTCCTGCCTGTATGTGAGTCCAAGTGTCCTAACATTTCCGAAGAATACCAGCCTGCACAGATGGTGAGGAGAGGCTGTAGGGCAAGGCAGCCAGCCAGGCAGCTACCCACGGTGTTGTTTTGGTTTCATGGAAGTCCAAAAATAGCAGATAGATAGTTTGCCCCTTTACGTGGAAGTCTCTACTGTTATGGTGTAAACTGAAGTCCTCTGATTACATCTGCTTGTACTGTAGTCTGCAAGATTTTAACTGTCATAAAAATAAATAAATAAGAGCAGGTGTAGCCTTGTAAAAATAAGCACGCCAGTTGCATAAGGAAGGGCACAATAGCAATACAATAGGGTTATTTTTGCCTTTGAGCTCGAGCCATCATTTAATATTGAATATCTATTGTATTACAAATTCCCATTAGTTATTTCATTTTCTTACATATCACAGCTTGTCAAAATAAAGCATCACAGCTTTTCTGTTCCTGTATGGATTGTTATAGTACCTCTTAAATCCTTTTGAACAAAATACACAAGTTTAACTGTGGCTTTGAACTAACCACAGAGCATCAGAGGCTATTTTAAAATGATTCAGTTAATTTATTCTATCTGTATTTTTTCTCTGTCCTTTCATGTCTGCTCTGTGATCAGACTTCATGGGAGACTGTTGGAAAGAAGAAGCCCCTGGTGAAGGAGGGTCCGTCAGAAAGCAAGGAGAACAAGGAGAACCGAGAGAAAAAAGGAGAGAGGGAAGCAAGCAAGGGCCGTGTGGCGGCCAACCGCAAGGGCAAGGGGGCCAGCCGCAGCCGACAGGGTATGGGATCTGAACTTCAACTTTTAAATCTAGTTTAGATCACGTCTCTTCAGTGTTTTGTTTTGACGACATCTGACTGTTAATTTCTTTTTTTTTTCCTTCATGCGTCTCTATATGCGTCCAGCACGTCCAGAGGAGAATGGGGTGGAGGTGACACCAGTGGACAGAGGTTCAGACCGAGGCCGGAGGCTCAGAGGTGGCCGAGGTGAGCAAATGCATATCAAACAAACAAGATGCCCTCTGTTTTGCTTCTCATGAATGCTCATAAAACTGGAAGGCTTGTCCTTAAATCCTCCGGATCGGATTCGAAATAAATTCTGTGATCTCACTCGAAACTTCACTGGTTCCCCAATTTCACAAAGACCCTGTATTAGAAACTTTGTTGTCCTGTTTGTTTCAGATCTCTCTGTTGAAGATCATTTTAACAGTATTACAAAGACTGCTTTTTTTTTCCAGTCAAGAATTTGTTCCATTCCTTCCATGGCTAATGAAACAGTTTTTCATGCATTTTTCTAATCTGGTCTTGCCTACTGCACTTTTCTCTGGCTTCCCTAAATGAACCGTCAGCAAACTACAACTTGAACAAAATTCTGCAGCTGGAAATGAATCTAAAGTCAATAAAAGTTGATCATATCACTGCTGTCCTGGCGTGTGGGATCGGCACTTTACACCATACCAGTATGGTGCTGCTTACTGCCTGCCCTGCTGGTCCACAGGCAGAGCAAGAATGACACCCCCACCCCCACCCCACCTCACTTTTGTCATTTTTATACAGAACCACCACGTGCAATAGAGGTGCAGTCCTCCTGACATGAACAGGCTGTTAAAGAGCCGTGAGCCTCCCCTAAAAACTTAACTTTTATTGCACGTTTGTTTAGTTAAGCTCTTTATTTTCTGTTAATATGTGATTTCATGTGTGTTGATTAAATTCTGTACATCTTTGTATATATTTCTGACTCTGCCCATCACTGTTTTATTTTATGTATCATATGTGTCAATTTTCTGATTTCATTGGAGTTAATTTCATTTCTTCATTTCTTTTTTTTATGTTCATGTATTTTTTTGCAACATGTTTAACCCTTTGAGGCATATTTTTTAAGTACTTGGCTACAGTAACTTTGACTTAACTTGTAATCAATGTCAGTAGGCTCAGTGCTTGAGTGGATGTTGTTGACTTTGTGTGAATGTTATGCAGGATCTGGAGGTCGAGGCAGAGGCAGAGCGCCAGCAGGGAGCCGGTTCTCAGCCCAGGGCATGGGGTAAGGTCACAACAAACACACACATACTGCACATACACACACACACAGACTTATGTTTGTACAGCTATCTTTGTGGGGCCTTTACTTGGACTTCCTTTCTTTTGATCAGCCTAACCCGAACCCTTAACCCTAACCCCAAAATTAACCAATGTATGCCTTAGCCTAACCTAAACCTAACTGTATTTCATATCTTACCCATAAACGTAAGTCTTCACCCTAAAATTAAATGTTTAAGTTGTGAAGTCCAGGATTTTGTCCCCACAAAGATTGACGGACCCCACACCATGAGTGAAAATTCAGGTTTCGGACCCCACGAACAAAGACAAACAAAATCGCCTCCAGTTGAGTGTTCACATACTTTAGGTGTAAATTTTAAACAGTAATAGGAAAACAATTTTTGTTCACTGGTTTCAGGTGTCTGAAAAGTTCAAGTGGTGCATTTTTCTTGCAACAGACTTTGTCCTGTTTCCACAGCCTTATATTTGTTCCTAAAAAACGGAGTCTTAAGTCACCAGTCCCATCTAGATCTTGTATCATAAAAAATAAATGATAAACCTGTCCCACAACCTCTACATGACATCTTAACCCAGAGAAAGCAAAAGGTCTTCACTCTTCTATTGGGAGATTTGCTTATTTGAATTGTCAGTGCACACACAAACAGCTATAATCCAGACACCGTTTATCAGAAAAATAACTACACCTTATTTTACCCTCTGTCAGCCGTTCCCTGCCTCTTTACATTTAACATCTCTGTAACTAAATGTAACACTCTTTTGACTCTTCCTCAGGACCTTCAATCCTGCGGACTATACCTCAGAGGCTGGAACTGGGACCACACAAACGGAGGTGTGGGACACAGTGGCCAACAACAATACAGATGGGACAGGTGAGCTCTCAGAGAAGATGTGTCCCTCTTGACCTGTAGAAGCAGTTTTTTTACAGACAGTCCTGCGTTTTATGCAAATTCCCACAAGCTACGAGGGGCGAGGATCACTGAGTAAAATGTCGGCCATGATAACAATGGCGTCAGGATACAGTGAAAAGTAACTCTATCCTTAAATAGAAAAACATCAGGAATTATATCTTCATACCCTCATTGTGGTCAATTTCACAGAAATTGAAAACTAGAATAAAAGATGCATAGAGTCTTAGTTTAGTGGCTCTTTAGCACACACACACACACTAACTGTAACTTATCCATGTCCATGTGTGCCATCATTCCCATGTCATGCCACCACGAACTTGTCAAAGAAGAAAAATTAAGCCATATGTCATGAGGTAGTGAGTCTAAGTCAAATTTACAGGGCAATTCGTTTAAAGCATCTGCATCCATACTCAAATAACAATATTTGCTGCCAGGTTATTGATTATGTATCGCAAGAGGAAGCAATGCCATATTTCCCTGTATTGTATTTCATCGTACCCCTTCATAAGATACAGTTTTCCTACTTTTCATAGACTTATTCATCCCACCTTGGTTTGAACTTTATGACTCTTCATTGTTTGTTTTAAAGTTGCCTGGAGGACCACCTTGGAAGATTGGGCACCTGAGGACTGGAGTGAGGATGTTAGTGTGAGTTGGCACAAAGGGAAACACATTCCAGGATCAGTCTCGATGCAATGTTTTGTATTTTTTTAACACTTTTCTCTCTTGTGGTGTTCATGTTCCTGCAGCTCTCAGAGCCCAAAGTGTTCACCTCCTCGTGTGCACCTGCTGCTGAGAATCACATCACACCTGGGCAAAGGTAAGCAACTGGCTCAATTACAATTTAATGCATTGGCCCTAATCACTTACGAGAGTGAAACTTGTGTTCAGTTATTTGCAACTTTTTTCAAGAAAGTACTCTGTAGATTAAATTGCAACTGCAGAGTCAAAAGTATGATGACATCAGAAATTCAGTCCCATGCTAAATTAAGTTGTGCCTTCTTACAGCAGTTTACGATGGCAACTTTTGACTAGGTGTTCAGTAAATTTTAAAATTGACTTCACCATCTGTTTCTGTGTTAGTCTGGACCTCGCCTCTCTGCTGCAGAAGCCTGTGGGTGGAGGAAGAGAACCACCTTCCTCCTCTTCCTCCCAGAGTCTGGTCTTCACCAACTCCCACCACCACCAGCCGCCGCCGCCGCCGCCGCCGCAGCAGCAGCAGCAGCTACCGCCCCCCAGCCGCAACACCACTGGTAGCACAAGCTACGCTCATGCTGCTCTGGTAAAAAAAATAATTTTGATGCACCCATCTTTACTACACATTCCTCATGTGTCACACGTAAACAAAACCTGATGATTACCCTCTCCCTCCTCCTTTCTGTGCCAGTCGTCAGTTCTGGGAGCTGGTTTTGGGGACTTGGGCCAACCCAAAAGGACTCAGCCCAGTGCTGGAGCTCAGATACTGGAACAGCTGAAGGGTCCTGGCTTGGGTCCACTGCCCTCATCACAGGCCGCGCCTCCTGTCAGCACCCAAGGAAGTAACGCCTCCATTGGTCGACTGCCAGGCCTGGGAGCACCTGTACCTCCACCTTCCTCATCTAGCTGGGACATAAAGGCTTCAGAATCCAACACAACCTCGCTGTCGTCGCAGTTCAGGCGTAAGTCTTTAAGAGTCACGGTCGTAGTGCAGGAGGGTGGGGCGATTGGACAAATATATCGACCAACACATTGCTGGTTGGTTTGTTGGAGCTGATATTTTGATCTATTTTTGACATTTTATTTTGCTAAATTAATTGTCCACCTCCATTAAAGTTTCACCTAATAAATAATTAACCTGTAAACGGCAAATATTGGAATGGCCACAGTCTGACTTACCAGCACAAAGAAATGCTCGCTGACCACTTGTGAAGCGAAGCTCTGTGGGCAAGTTGATGAGCAGTGCAGCTCCGCCACTTGTGCTGGAAAGTTAAGAATAAATTTAACTAATTATAAAAACTTGAAAATATGCAACGTGCAGCATTTCGTATCCACATTTTCAGGCACAAATTCACTTCATCCATCACCATGAGGATGGTGAGAGATAAAAATGCTGTACATGATTAAACAGTCAGTTAATCTATACCAGTATTGGCTGGTTGGAAAATTTTAAGATATCGCCCAACCCTGTAGTGCAGCAACACAGGTCTGTGTAGTTTAGCACCATGTTTGAAGGCCTGCAAGTAAACTAATTTTAAACCCTCGTCCTGCACTTTGTTGTGTGTGCAGGTGAGTTTGGTCTGCAGCCAGAGCCTTCTCTTGTGCTTAGCCAGCTGGTTCAGAGACATGCTGGCCCCTCCTTGCCTCTGGCGCGTCAGCCCAGTCCTCCATCGCAACCCCAAGCACCTGCTGCTTCAGCCTCGCCTGCTCCCCAGCACACCAGCACGCTAGCACAGGCAGGCCCAGTGATGGCTGCTGCTGGTGCTAAACCTCCTGCCCCCAGCGCAGGGCTGGACCCTCAGGGCAGCAGCACACCACAGCAGCAACGGGTGCAGCTCAAAGGCCAGAAACGAAGGATACCTCCCACATCGAAGGTAGGGAGGGAATGTCGATTGATCGAAGATTGCACGTACAATCAGACGCACGTGTGGCTACCAGTCTAAAACATCTGTCTGTGAAAGATCTCTCCTGTATTTGTACAAGACAAAGTGTATTGATGGTCAAGGCAACAGTGCACATATTGTAGAAAATCTTTGGCAAATTTTCAGATAAAAGCACTTACATGAACTCAGTTTAATGGTCCTAAAACTTGAGTGTGTTTCCTCCCTCCTGGCAGATCCCCTCAACAGCGGTAGAGATGCCAGGCTCGGCTGACGTCCCAGGGCTAAACCTCCAATTTGGAGCTCTAGACTTTGGCTCAGAGTCGGCATTGCCAGAGTTTGGAGTTGTGGACAATTGTGTCAGTGCGGCGTCCAGGGAGTCCACGCCGGCCCCTGCCACAGCACCTTCTGCACCGGGACCAGGGACACAGAGCCAGACAAGCCTGTACTCCAAACCGCTCAGGTGCTGTCACTGATGACTGGCTCATCACATCTCTTTTATACCTGTTATTACGGTTCAAATATTTGTGTTTACAAGTGTATATATTCAGACCAAATATGAAAGACATGTCATTTAAGAGCGTCAATGCAGGTGCTTGTATGAAAAGGTTATTATTCATCGAACATAATCTTTTATTTTAAATATATCAAATGTTACTGTCTTAATTCCTTGTCTGGGCTAATTTTATCGAATGTGTCATCCTGCAGCGAGTCGTTGGGCAGCCCTCTCTCTGTTGCCCTGCCTCTGTCCCTCTCCTCATCAGAGCCAGTATATCACTCCTCCTCGGTGGCATTGCCGACCCTTACTCCCTCCTCACTTGGGACTGCCAGCTCCACCAATCCTCCCTCCTCTTCTTCAACAGTCTCTACCAGCTCCTCCTCTCTATCCTCTTCCTCTCACTTCTCCGCAGTGGGGGGAAGTTATGATGGGGCCATGCCCCCTCACACGCGGCTGGCCTTTTCCCAGAGTAAAGAGGCCACGGGGCCAGTTATGGTGAGTAAAAATAGTCAGAATAGAAATGCTCATCTCAGCCTTTTAAGGGCTCTTGACCTTTCGTGGTTTACTGAAAGGATTAATTGTCCACATTCAGGTATTCCTTGGGGGAAATGTATTGTTGTTGAAATGGCACAGCCTGCTACAAAATAGACAGTTGCATTGCTTTTGTATAAACAGCCTAACACTGAGAAATTGCAGGCCGCAGGGCAACAAGTCCCATGAGGGTCATCCTCATGTTGGGAAAGCTGCTTGTGTAAACTTGATGATTGTTCAAGCACTGGTTTTTAAATGAGGCTTAGACCCTCTCACCTTGTTAACACTGGAATGGCCAGAATTCCAAACCTAGCTTACAGGAAAGGCCGTGAATGGTAATTTGGACCACCAGATTCCAAATTCTGTTAGGAATGTTGCATTAGGATATCTTTAAAATAAAAAAAAAAAAACAAAAAACGAAATAACCCCTAAGGATATGCCAAGCAGGAAGATAAAACGCCCACTTTCATTGGACATGGATCATCCTGATCCAATCTCAGCGGATGCAGGTGAGCTCTGCTTCGCTGTGCTGCCGTGCGCCGCTCGGCTGTAAGGAACTCGTGGTCACTCCAAATTTTACTTTTGACAGAGAGCATGATATTTGACACGCAACAATGATGCAGCTGCCACTGTGTGAAAATGTATCAATTTAACCGCAGCAAATTCTGTGCTGTCACAATGACCGCCTGTGGCTGAAATAAGTAAAAACAGTCCCATTTTCTTTGGCTTTAGTGCAATTTGTACAAATGACATTTTAAATGAAAATACAGATTTTTTTTTTAAAAAGTCAGGGACCTGCAGGACTGTAATTTTTGATTCAACAAAGTTTTATGACATAAATGTTAAAATGGTAGAAATGACCATCACGGCCATTCTAGTATTAGGGAATAGATTGACTTCTGTTTAGATTTTCTATTTCCCATCTTATGTGGTAATGGTTGTCCTCCAACAAATTCCTGTTCCTCTGGTGTTTGTTTGCCTCATAGACAATGTAATGATCTCGATCTGTTGTCGGAATGTGCAAACACTCACTCACACTGTTTCCGTTATCACAGAACGGTCTGAATGGTGTAAGGACCTCCGCTGCTCTCGACAGTAAGTATTCAGTTGTTATTCTTCAGTTCATACTTTCTATTGTAAATGTCGCCCAACAGCCATTTTTCTAAGGCTTTGCTATTTTGAGTCCATTAATGCTTTTCTGTCCTCCTTCCCTCAGCTTCATCTGCGTCCTCCACACCAAAGCCAGAGTCGCCGTCTTTGAACATCAGCACCAACGGTCCCTCAGCACCCTCCTCCCACTTACCTGCCACCCTGCCTGCACACAGCTCCACTGCGCTCTCCAACCTGGCACAGGACATGCCCACGGCCAGCCAGCTCAACTCACTCAACAGGTGACGCATACACATGGCTGACTGATCACCTGGCAAAAAAAAAAAAGGAACCCCTGAAACTCATTGCAAAGTAGAATTTACTGCCTTTTTAGCTGCAGACTAGTGGGTGCATGCGCTGCCACTGCTGTACATTTTCTCAGGCAAAGTTATTTATGATGATCAAACTGTCTTGTGTATCTTAAAAAAATTAAGCTTAGGGATTATATTGATGAGAGTAGTGGTGTACATAAAAAATAACGTAAAGGTGTCTGATCTCTCTTTTCTCTCTGCCTTCGATCCACAGCCACGTCAGCAGTCATTCCTCAGTTTCAGCTCTGGGTTCCAGCTCGCTCACCGTAAGATCCTGTCTCGTCCTCCACAAGCATGATGGCCAAAACCTTTGTATGGTTACATGTAACCAGATGAATCTGCTAACTGCCTCATAAAGCTGCATGGTTTTAGCCTTATCAGTATTACATCACATGCTACCATGTCAATATGAGCTGTCAAATATAGCCAAATATTCAGTATGATTGTGAGCAAGGGCTGTGGGCTAAGTACGGTTTTTATTGTCTGTAGCTGGTCAGCATCACTTGACTAACTCCAGACGTTTTAGTTTAGGAGGTCAGTTGCCTGATCATCAAACACTCAAGGTGATCAAGATACCTAGTTAATGTGTCAAGAGAGATCAGGATTTTAAAAATAATCCAGAGAAGAATGTCTGCCTTTGTGTTGTTTTCTTGGCTGTTATGAGATGAATGTATGAAATCTACTAATTTTCATGCTGATTTATAAAACTCATGCTCATGCCATGAAAATAAGGAGGCTAATGGACCCTTGCTGAAGATCCTATCTGTAAATAAATGCCAGTACACACTGAGTATATGCATACTTGAGGGTTAATATCTGGTGTTCAACTTATTTCATATTTAACCCTTCTCCATCATTTCTCTACATCTTCAGTACACCAGTGTTGACAGCAGCAGCGTAAGCTCCCTAGCCCCCTCCTCTGGCTCCTACACATCATCGCAGCCCTCTGCCTCGGCACTCCACTCAACCCACAACAGCAGCAACAGTAGCAGCAGCATCAGCCACCTGGCGAACATGCCCAACATGGGCAACAACATGAGCAGCACAGTCGGCGGTATCGCTGGCACCAGCGGACTTCACTCTGCTGCCACTGCCGCCGCCACAGTGCTGGGACTTGGCTCCAATGGAGCTACTGCCACGTCCAACCTCTCTGCACCACGGACCACACCCCTGCTCTCCTCCTCCACTGGTACACACACACACCTGAAATACTGAACATGTTAATGTGTGATGGATGATTTTCTATTTTTCGTTTTCTTTTTTTTGCCCAAATGATCAAACTCCAAACAGCTGCAATTGTTGCTGTTTCATAACACTAAAGAACTGTAAATTTGTGTTGACAGGTAAAGCTCCTCCTAACCTGTCACAGGGAGTTCCACCTCTACTGCCCAACCAGTATATCATGGGTCCAGGAGGGCTGCTGCCAGCATACCCAGTAAGTAGCCCACAGGATCAAGAATCTGTGTGGTGTGCTTGTTTTTATTAAATTAGTGAAAAGGAAATTTCTTCAAATTTGGTTAAAATATTCTTTTGGAACTAAGGATGAACTGATTAGACATAAATTCACATTTCACGTCAAAAACATGTTTTCGGCCATTAACCAAGAATTCAGACCTCAAAGCAAATTGATTGTATGAATACTAAGAATTAATGCCTTGTTTTTAGCACGTCAAACATCGCTGTCTGGATGTATTTTCACACTTATAATGGTAAATAGTTGAAAATGTTACTCCAGTTCATTTTCCAACATTCTGGGCATGTGGATTGCCTCTTCAGATGATGGCAGATCATGGCAGGGAAGCACCAGGAGGACGGAGAACGAGAGATTTCCAGTCTGTGCTTGCAGCCCACTCAGACTGAATAGATCCTACATGTCAATATAGTGATAACTTCCATTTCATAAAAAACACATAGTCTTCACCACTATTAACATAAAATGAGACTTGACCGGTGGAGGCACTCATCCGTGAGGCGGTACTTCTGCATTTCACACGTTTTGCATCATTTATCACTGACCGTATCTGTCCTATGTTTTGCAGCAGATCTATGGCTATGAGGACCTCCATATGCTCCAGTCCCGACTGCCAATGGTAAGCCTCATCACCACACTCTCTGAATGTTTCTCCACTTTTTCTTTGGTCCTTACTCAAGTGCTTTAGCTTGTTTGGTTCTTTTGTGGCTCCTCCCCTGATCTCCCTCTGTCCCTTTAGCCGTCTTTGCAGGATTACTATGGAATCACATTCCCTGGCCCCACAGCGACTCTCTCCGGCAGAGACGGGAGCCTAGCCAACAACCCCTACTCAGGTAAAGCACGTGCACCCTTTGCTGGCCTTGTTTAAAATCCCAGCAGTCAGTGTTTTTTCTCACTGACATCTGTTTTTTTTTTTTCAGGTGAAGTCACAAAGTTTGGCAGGAATGACTCCACCTCTCCAGCACCCCCCACAAGCCTGGCAGCCCCACAGCCTCCCCAGGGCCAGAGCCAAGGACAGAGCCAGGCCCAGCCTCAGCCCCCTCAGGCCCAGCCGCAGCCTCAGGGCCAGCCGCAGCATCACAGCAGCCAGCAGGCTTTTCTGCCTCCAGGCTACAGCTACACAGGCTTGCCTTACTACCCCGGGGTGCCCGGTGCTGTCCCCAGTGCTGCCGCTTTCCAGTACGGCCCCACCATGTTTGTTCCTCCCGGGGGCCCGGGACCAGCCTCAGCCAAGCAGCACAACATGGGCCTCGGTCTGGGAAACCCATCAGCTAGCCCCTTCCAGCAGCAGACACAGCAGCAGCCTAGCGGTTATGGCCAGCACACCTTCAGCTCAGGTAAGTATAAGCCCACTAATAATCTTAAATCGTAAAAACAGTGTTTACAGATTAGGAAATTCATTTGATTCTGGGCTTATTGATTTTATAATTTTTTGTGTGAAAAGTGTGAACTCCGAGTTATGATTTCTTGTATTTCTTGTCCAGGGTATGAGGAGCTGACAGCAGGGCCAGCAGGAGTGGACTACAGTAAAGGATACAACTCCTCCTCACAGGCACAAGCCAAATCTGCTGCTAGTGGGCCTGGCAAAGGTAAGAAAAAAAAAACACATGCTCTTTCTAATATTTAAAGAGTAACTAAACCCCTAAACCACTTTTTTTTCTGTTGAAAATCAATGCTAATATGTTTTAGGAAGTGTTTATGATTGATTCAGGTCTAAATCTTGACATTTTATTGCAAACTAATTGAATTTTACATACTCTGTTATAAATGTGCATAGCAACTGCCCTCTACTGGTTGAAACCAGGCTATTGCACACAAACTTTCCTGCTGGTGGTTGCTTTCTTCATTAACCAAGCCCTGGACCCCGCCCCCTCTAAAAAAAAAAACAACCAACAGCTCACGATTTGAATGACTGTGGCGAGAGCAGACACGCCCAGTCACTCTAATGTTAATCTCTCCCACACCCTCCTACACAACGCTAAGGAAACAGCACACACATGCGCGCACACTGCCATAGCAAGATAGAAGCTAAATGCAAGCTCAATCTGGCTTCCAAAAAAACTAAACCGCCACCTGTCTGCTGTGCGGAGTCTCCGCTCTGCTGCTCAGGCACTCGACTGATTGAGGAGGACTGGGAGCAAATAATGTTAATACAGCAACCCAGCTAGGAAGTAACTGATGGATTTTTTTAATCAAAACAGTTCTCTCAAACTTCAGTGTTGAGTTTAACTCATGCATTAAAGAAATGAGGGAATAATCGACCGGAGTTTAGTTTCACCTTTTCTTTGGTTGTAGTGCATCGTTGTCAGAGGCTGGGTGAGGCTGGTGTGGAGAGAAGCCAGCTACTTATTAAATGAACTGTGGACACGTCTAACCGCAAACACTATACTCAAACTATACAATTTTCCCGGTCTACTCTGAGTAAAGCTCCACCTCCTAGTGCTGCCCAAATAGATACAATTTTTCACTTTCTAGATGCATTTTTTGGAATTTCAGGAAGGATGCACGTCAGCTAAAACTCTGGGGTTTAGTTACACGTAAAAGTTTGGAGACATAATATGTGAATGTTGCTGTCATTCATCAGGTGTCTCAGTGACGTCCAGTAACTCGGGTGTGCCAGACATCAGTGGAAGTGTTTACAATAAGACCCAGGTGAGCCTCAGCCACTGCAACACTGTGTAGTTTGTTTGTACTGTCAAACAGATTTTGAGCGTAATCTGTCCTTTATCCTCCATCTGCAGTCTTTTGATAAGCAGGGTTTCCATGCAGGGACCCCTCCTCCCTTCAGCCTGCCATCAGCACTGGGGGGTCCGGGGCCCCTGAACCCTGGAGCAGCTCCTGGAGGCTATGCACCGGCCCCATTCCTCCACATCCTGCCTCACCAGCAACCACACTCACAGCTGCTGCACCACCACCTAGCTCAGGACGGACAGGTAACGCTCGCGGATACTTCTCCGCAGTTTCACAGCTGGGAGCTTCTCAGGTGTTTTACTCAGTGTCTTTCCATGTTCAGGGGGCTCCTGGCCAGCGTGGACAGTCCAGCAGCCTGCAGCAGAAGAGCCAAGTCAACAAGTCGAGCTACAGCAGCTCCCCCTACTGGGCCAACTGATATGGCTACATCTACGACGTGTGTGCGCGCATGGATTGACAAACTCCAACACAGCGTGACACCTGCGTATCTGACTGAGATCATAGAGGGACAAACCATTTTACAATACAAGCTAAACACACACTACCACCCCCCCTCCCCTTTGCTCTGTATATCCCCTTTTCAAATTTATGGCTGTTGTATGTAAAATATATTTATGTATGTATTTATACAGTATATATGTATTGGTAGGACATAAAATGTGGTTTTCTGCATTTTGTTTTTATTTTGAAGGTCATTTTATTTCAAAAAAATGTGGAAAGACGAGAATGCTAAATCATGGAGATGAAGTTGATGAATATACTTGAACACAAGCATCTTGTGATGTGGATTTTTTTTTATGCATACATGAATCGAGAATGATGTACATAGATTCTACACATCATTTTCACGGCAAAGGCCTTTTTTTATTTTAGAAGAAACAAGTTTTTGTAACTTTGGTCCCCTGCATCTGTGAATCCTTTTATTGAGGGTGACTTGAGTTTATAGCTTGACTTTTATTTTTGCCCCGTTTCCCTCCATCTGTCTCTAATTCCTCGACTCTTAATAGTTGGCTGGTTTTCCC
>JAQLOL010000012.1:23506009-23518218 GCA_029783665.1 Naso thynnoides | reverse complement strand
TGTAACTTTGGTCTCCCGCATCTGTGAATTCTTATATTGAGGGTGACTTGAGTTAATAGACTGACTTTTTTTTTCTTTTTTCTTTTTTTTTTTTTTCCCCAGTTGCCCCTCATCTGTCTCTCATTCTTCAACTCTTAACTAGTTGGCTGGTTTCATCAGCCAGGCCTTGGATTTGATGTCATTTTAACATTGATTTAATCCTTGTTGTCCAAATTAAAAGTTCTGAACAGTTTGTTTGGGTCTGGCATCGATATTTACCATCCACATTGTGCTTCTGGATTCAGACCCTCAACTTTGATGCACGAGTTGTCCTGTGCTGAGTTTGAATGGCGCTTTTTGTCACGTTTTCCCAGTCATACAAGATAGCCAAGTCAACAAACAGTGAACTACTGAACTATTGGATATACTGAATAACCAAAGAAGTCACCATGTAAAACATGCAAAGACGGAAGGCACGGTTCACATCAGTACCTTTTGTGTACTTTGGCTTGTGCTAACACTGAAGGTCAGTCAGCAGGATGTGCAGGTTCAGGCACCCAGAACAACAAAACAATGAAGAGTCAGTGGTATTAATCACTGATGCTCAAAGTTGAAATGAAGTCAAGGACCATGTTTAGGTCTCAGTTAATATACTTTTTATTTTAGACGACTCTGTTACACAGAACAAGTAAAAAAAACTAAACAGTTCACACCAGTGAAGCCTCTAGTAAATCCTCTTTGTTCAGATCAATAATGGGAAAGTGTCCAAACACTTTTTTGCAGCGCCTTAATGTTGGGGTGAATGTTTGAATACTTGAATGTTTCTCGTATCATTTACTGCACCAACTTCACTTGGTGAGACTTCAGTTCCACTGTGAATCTTAATTCTCACGATCCCTGACCAGAAAGGAGCAGAAAGAACAAAACTTATTTTATCTGCCCTCTACTCAGTACATCAAGTAATCAAGAAGAAAAGATCTGCTAGTTACAAATATTTATTAGAACTTATCAGAAAAAAAAAAATCCCAAAGTATTACTAACTTTGTTGGAGTGAACTTGTGAACACTGAGCTCCTCCTGTCATTGGTGTACACCTCGCCGTGATTTCTGCAGCCAAAAACTTTTTCCAGGTGGACAAACTTTCCAGCCATTTTTAAGGCAACTGTTGAGCTAATCAGCCAAAAAAAAGGTTACCGCACAAAAAAAGTGTTTTTAACCATCCAGCATAATTTGAAGTGTTAAAAAAGTCACTAAGTACGTAAAATTCTCTCTCAAAGTCATGTAAAATCAGTTTTCCCTGCTCTCAGAAGCTGGATGTCTGCTGCAGGCACTGAAACCACACCCACAGGCAAATATAGCTCATGGAACATGCGGTATAAACAGGCCAACGATAAGCCTCAAGTACAAGTCTAATTATGTCATAAGGTGAAGCTTCAAAAATTATTCCGTAAAACTGCTGAAGTGAATAAAGCCAAAAATCATGATGATCACACTAGTGTAGACTCAAAGTGAGGCTGCAGAAAGTGACCCTGAAACCTGGAAAACATGACAAGAGAAAGATTTTTCACCTTACAAAAGGTTTTAATTGATTAACAAATTTATTTACATAAGGAAAATTGTTTCTTTGACTTCAAGGCACAGTTATAATACATTGCAGTTCAACCTGCTTAGAGGTTGCAAAAACAAAAAGTACAACAAAGCTGCTTACATGAACTAGCTTTAGACTGAGTGTAATGAATAAAAATGAACTGTACAGACAAAAAAATAAGATTCAGTCTTTGTCAATTTTTTTTTTTTACTCTGCAGCCTCTTTTTTCTTCTTCTTCTTTTTCTTCTCAGACACAGGTGTTTCTGTGGCCTCCTCTGCTGGCTCTGCATCCTCGGCCTCAGCCTTTTGTTTCTTTTTCTTTTTGGCTGGAGTGTCTTCTGCTCCATTATCTGTGGCTGCGGTTTCCTCCACTTGTGCCTCCACAGCCTCAGATTTTCGCTTCTTTTTCTTCTTCGTGGTGGTTTCCTCTGCTCCGTTCTCTGCAGCAGGGCTTGCCTCTGCCTCCATATCCTCGGCTGCCTGTTTCTTCTTTTTCTTTTTCACTTCAGGTGTGTCTACTTCTCCATTTGCCACCTAAAAATAAAGTTTAAAGTATTAAAAAAAAAACAATCAGGGAGACAATATTGTTTCTCAAGCTAGCCTTTAAAGTATAATAAACTTCCTTTAAGTGGCTGCAATGTCTGACTCGCTTCAGTGATCCAGTCCATTGTTTGGGACGAGCCAATGGTTCGGAGTCAGGCTGATATAGCATGTCGTACACTGAGACAGGACCATCCATGTGGGTCGGATCTCAAATCAAAACATGCACAGCCAGGTTAATAATCAAAGCTTACCTCAGCTTCACCGTTGGTTGCACCATTTTCTTGAAGTTCTTGCAACTTCTTTTCACGCTTCTTGCGCTTCTTTTCCTTCTTCTCCAGTTTCCTCTTGATCTCAGCTGCTACATCAGTGGCCTACCAGGAGGAAGGAAGGAAAAAAAATTACGTCATCACAAGTTTCACAGTTAAACCAACAGGTTTTCTCTAAAAATTATAATGCTGCATCAGGCTCATTAAATCAGTTTTTGCCCCCACAGTGATGTCAGGGAAAAGACTTGTCATCATTCACAGCAAGGACAAACTCCACACATACAAGGATTCAGTAAGCATGGCAACAAATTCATTTCAACAGACAACTGACTCTACACTCGGAGTTCACCACCCAGCTTTGGCATGCTGCCACTTAGGAGGCCTTGTTCAGACTGCAGACAAATCCGTTTTGTTTCTCAAATCTGTTTTAACAGACTGTCCACACAGTCATTTGCAAGTGATCCGATTTGTTGCGCCCAGACTTCACTGCTCCGTACCAACTTGGCGTCAGTACGTGAAACTGAATTTAAATCCCATTTCAAAACTCGGCACATGGTTTGGATCTGATAATCAAAAATCTGATGTCAAGTGGTTTTTTGTTGTTCAGACTTAAATGTGGATATGCCAAAAAAAAAAATCTGAATTGGGCTGAAGTCTGAACAAGGCCTTAGACAAAGTTATTTTTAAATCTTTTTTTGGAGCTCACCTCCTTTACAGCCTCTTTCATGACATCAACATTCTTCCGTGGCAAATCACCAGTCTCATAGAAGGACAGGCGCTCCTCCACTTGCTCACGCAGCTTGTCACCAAACACACTTGTAGGTACCTCTGCAAAACAGTACATAAAAATCAGTCAAAGCCAGCAGAAGATTACAAATCATAAAGGAGCTCGACAGACATGTGACTTTGCTCAGGGATTAGTTTATCAACATCAACCCAAAGGATGAATGCTGTTGACGAAAAATGAGCATCATTGCAATTAAGACACACGACGCACGCCAACATGCTGTGTTGACGCACAAGGTCTGGTCACTCACCAGAGAAACAGTCAATGCGTGAGGCGATGGTGCACTTGTTTGCAAGATATCTGGAGATGCGGCCCTTGTTCTTGGCTGCAGCGCGTCCAATGAAGGTCGAGTGGAAGATGAGCCCGTACTTGGGGGTGTTGCCACGAGTCTTTAGGGCTCTGAGAAAACACAGCTGATTCAACACTCTTGATGCACAGTCCAACAGCAAAAATTTATATATACACACACACACACACACACACGAGTCTAAATGGCACATTTTAGCACAGCTTGCCATTGGAAGAACTAGTCTAACATTGACTGAACAGCTTCCACTGGTGGAAGAACTAATGTACATGCACAGTCTGTTCAATGGGGTGCTTTATATCTCATGGACACCACATTTGCAAAATTATTCAGACTGCAAAATTCCAGTAATCAGTTCACTAGTTCCTGCAAACACAGATGACCATTAAATTATAGCCTTTAATGTGACATATGATCAAAGCTGTTGAGTCCATGGATTTTAGACTGGCAACCACTGCTTTTAACTGTGGGTTTTTAGTTACGACCTCAGTTCAAACTGTACTCTTGTCCAAGGTTAATGCTCACTGATCAAATTTAAGCACTTTAGGAGAAAGCCCCGTTGTGCAGGCTTGAAAAACTTGAAGAAATCGATCCAAAATAACGCCTTTTACAGAACACACAAAGTGGGGATGTTTCTGCCTTTCAAGAAGGGAAAATTTTTCTAGGGGCATCCTAGTGTTCAGTAGCAACATTTGAATTTTAAGAGTGTGCAAAGTTTTCAGTCATGACATTAGCAGGTCTCAGGAGATTCAGTTATAAAATAAAAAGGAGTGTGTAAGCGCTGCTGGGCCTTTGAGATGATGTCCTCAGCTCATTTAAAATGTTTAAAGGTTTCATTGCAAGGGTACAAAAACAATCATGATGATAATCATAAGGTGGTGTTTTTTTCCTTTATGATATCGCTTCCTATTGTTGTTGCCTTCTTTTCCTTTTTTCAAGTTATGTCTTACCTGTGATGTACAACAACAGTGGAGAAAATTTCGCATCCTGTACAAATGTCAAACTTTCTGTGCAATTATTTCCAATAAAAAGATTTGAAACAAAAATAAGGTGCAAGTCTCTTACAAAACAAATATATTTCCTGTTTTTAAAAAGAATTGCCATATAAAGTGTGCCCTGAATGTTTCTGAAGGAGAGCTGCACCTTATGAATTTTATCAAGATTGTTATTCACCCTCACAATGAACCCTCCATAACCTCAAATGAGTGGAAGAGTGAAGGCCTTTACTAGCTTTTTAGATTTTCTACCTCAGCGCTGTGAGTGGCTGCTCAGACTGTGGGGGTGCATTAGGGCGAGAGGGATCACTCCAGAAAAGACTTCAGAGTTTTGTCTTCTCTGGTCACCCTGCTCTGCTCCAGCCCAGCCCTGCCATCACCGCAGCCACTTGTTTCCCCAGCAGGGAGGGGGCGCCCCAGTACCTGAACAGGGCCTTCTCTGCTCCCAGGATCTGAACGGTGGAGGCCGGGTATTTGGCCAGGTTGGTTAGACTGCCGGCATGTGAGATCAGACGAGCTCCCACCTAAAAAAGAAAATAGAGTCAGCCTCACTAACACACATGGGGCGCTCCAGCGGAACTACTCTACAGATATCCATGTACAGGACCATCAGCACCGGATGTGTTTGTCAGCACAATGATTCAGTGGATTGACAGATTTTGGTATAACATCATTGGTCCCATCTCACATGTACACACAATATGAACAACAACAACAAACTGAACTTTTACGCACCACTTCTCCAATTAAGGCAGCTAGATTTGGAGCCACCTGGCTCATCTTGGACCGCAGGTACTCCTGCAGATTCAGCCTATAGGCAGCTAGAGACACGACACGATTGGAGAACCTCTCAATGTTGATCAGGTCAATGGGTGAGATGTCCATACCTGGAGAAAAGCAGTTGGGAGAGCGTGTTGACCAGAGGAATAATACATTTCTGAAAGAAGATAATCTCATAAGCTCAAATATAATGTGACTGTTTCTCCCGACAGGATCCGCAGTGAGGATTTGTGCCTTCACTACAGGTTTATGAGAGAGCTACTCTGCCCCCCTGTGTTATCACAGAGGACAATTATTGGTCCAAAGTGGGCAAAAAAGGGGCACCGTTTGGCTTCAAGTCACAAATGTGTTTTGCACAGATGTCAAAGCGAGCACAATGCATGTTCACGTCTAAATGAAAGATTTTTTTGCTGACCCATGGACGAGCGTGATGCCTCCAAAATGGCCTGTGCCTTGGCGTTGTCCATCACCACCTCCTCCAGCTTCTCCAGACTTTCCTCCGACAGCTCTTTCCTGTTTCCGATGAGCTGAGCTAGGCGGCAGTATGTCGAGTTGTCGGCCACGATCTTGACCAGCTCTGGGAAGTGGTAGCCGTACCATTCACTGTAAACGCAAAACAGGGGCTGTTGGAAAACAACACACTCAGCACAGTTCTGTAATGCCAGAAACACCAGCTACAAACCACCAACAGTGAGTGCTTGCGTGAATGAATGGCAATGGTGTCTCACCCAACAGTATTACCCCACCAGACAACAGCTGGCAGAGCAGATGTGTTAGGAGACTTCAATGTCCCTCCTGTTTCTATACAGCCAGCACTCTACGGTGTACTGTCTGTGGTAAGCATTAGGAGGACACACTGATGTGATGGAAGCATATTCAATGTGACTGATATGATAATGCAATAAAACAGTAACGCTAGAGCCAGACAAAGAAGTCGACACATTAAGGCCCACAAAACCAAAACCTCACAGCTGCTGACTTAACCAGTGAGTTTCAGTGAAACTAACGTGCTCACACAGGAAGTAGGACAACATTGCCATGCAACACAGGATGTGACAACCAAAGTCAAACCACGTACAAGCACAACAGGCAAGGTTACATTTCTTTCCAAGCAAACAATAAACCTGTTTTAGAGGCACAATGCAGGGAACCCTACCGCACACGCATGGAGAAAGTGTTGATGTCTTTGTCCAGCTGATCCAACAGAGCAATGGACTGGATGATCATGTTGTCGGACCGGTTCACGTTAAACTTGACTTTAGCTCTGGAGTAGCTGTGGCCAAGACCCAGCTGAGCCTTGGAGGCAGCCTGGGCGGTCAGACCCTTCACCAGGGAGTGAAAGTGCAGACGCACACCTGACAGGACAGACGCCAGATGAAACGGTTTGTTGTGTGAGTTGTGAACAACCATAGCGGAACATCGTGTGATCAGTGGCTGTTCAGATTTTCAGTATAAACCTTCATGGTTTTCAGGAGCACAATTACACATCACAACAGGCCACACTGTTTCTCAAATTTTTGGTATTAATGCTGCAGTCCAAAGAACTCTTTACTTTCACATGCCTACAATCCAACAAAAAGTTCTCCTCCTCACCTCTGATTATCTCTGCAACCACCCCACCAGTCTGGATGGAGAGGCTAAACTCTTCTTGCAAAGATGCTCCGATCTTGGCATCCGCCACCCCCAACACAGCTTTCTTCTTCCCAGAGAGGGGCAGATTGGTCTCCAGGAATAACTTAAGGTCAGCATGAACCACGCCTGCAAAAGGGGGGGTGATTACTCATTTACTTGCACACGCTTGGATGGAATGAAGCTCAGCTTATGCAACAAAGCCATGTGAAATGGAAAAAGTGTCAAATTAAGAGGCGGCATTATTTATTAAAAGTTGACTAACTTCACCAGATTTATTTATTTTTTGACAGAGTTTCTTCAGTCATGCAATTAACTTTCCAAATTCCAAACAGGGAAAATAACTTTAAACGTGGATCATCAGGACGGGGTGGGGGAAATAATTAAGGGCGTAAATGGTGGAGAAAACTTGGATTCACTTATCTCTTGTACAATCACTTATTTTATCCCCCAAACTCTGACCTTCATTGTAAGTTGGGCTACTTCTAAGTAGAAGGAAATTTTTCAGCTGGACAACATCGATGCACTCTTTCAAAATTTACACAAGCCACTAAATCTCTCTGAACTCAAACCACATACGTTTTAAATTGTCTCTCATTACAATAAATCACTGCTGCATTTCAAAAGGCTTTCCTCAGCTGTTCAGGTTTGATATTAGGCTGTCAGCACAGTAACTCAGTGGATTGACAGATTATAAAACATCATTACAACTGAGGTCACCAATGCAACGACAGAGCAGAGCTCCACTTGCCTTCAGAGACGGCGTTTATGTTCTCCAGAGCAGCCTGGGCCGACTTGAACGGGAAGAAGGCAGCCAGGCTCACCATGCTGTTGAATTTCCCGATGCTCAGCACGCTCTCCTCAACCTACGACACAGGCATACTGTTACAGCTCCACACAAAACGAAGATGTGCAGAATTTAAAACGGCTCACTAACGTGAGGACAGAAGGCCTTACGTTACCTGAGGCAGCAGCATGCCGATCTCCTCCACCTCTTTGACGGCGAACAGCGCGTAGCCCGCCGCATGTTCGAACAACACGTGCAGCAGCACCTGCACGAGGTAAAATTTGTTTAATATCTTCAGAATAACCGAGTAACTACTGACGTCTTAAGTCTACTGCCACATCAATCATGGAAAACCCATGAACTCCTAATAAACTTCTGGCGTGTTTACTGGTCTACACGTGGTCACGTCCCTCGTTTTCTTGCTAAGCAGTAGCATGGCAGCTAACCTTACTAGAGTCAAACATGCAATACTGCATTTAAATTCGGTGACGCTACTTATTTCTGACCATTTAACGTTCATTTTCATTTCCGCCCAGTGTCCGAATATTGCCGTATGATAACGTACGGCTTACAGGCAGCTAACGTTACGCTGTCGTCATGATGAACCCACGTGTTGACCTGGGCCTGTGAGGTAAAGTATCATGAAGCTAACTTATGCTAGCAACTAGCTAACATGAGCCCGGTAACGCTGACTTTGTTAAATTTGCTAACAATACAAATGACTGTGTTCACCCGAATGACTGCGAATTACAAAATCGCCAGTGTTAGCTGTCTGTAGTGGAAATCCAAGCAGTTAAAATTAAACAACGTTACGCATGCTGCGGCTAATGTTAGCCGCAAGGGTGGCTAACTCCTCTTACGTTGAAAAGGCCCTCGCCTGGACAACAGTACTTATTTGGAAAAAGAATATTTTGGGCTTCCAGGATGTTTGTAATTTTGGAGATCATTTAACAGTATACTACACTGATAACTTTAACACACACACAGCACGACGTGGCTTACCATGATTAGAGAGCTTCTGCAGCGGCACACAGCTCGTGTCCGCTCTGCTCCTTCACCTCAGGAAAAAGACGACAGGCACACGTTTCAGCGAGCTGCCACACGACTCAAATACCGCGATACTACTCTAACACCGCGAGACCTGACCAAGAAGAGTCAGTTGAAAGCCAATGGCGCGGAAGACGACTTCCAACATACATTCCAATGTTGGCAGTTTTCACAGAATGTCTTTTTTTTTTAGAATGTTGAGGACCAACTTCCCATGGCACACTGATCTAACAAATCCACACAACAAAGTTGACCTAACAGTTAAAACAATTTACTTAATTTGACTTCAGAAGTTACCTCAAAGTGGAAAGTAAAGAAGATATGTAGGCCTGCTCTAATTCAGAAACACTCCTCGTACTACTGTGAAATTAGCAAGACATGTACAAATGTGCAAGAGAAATCACTAAAAAACTGGGAAATGTGGAGCAAGCAGTGGATCTTAAGAAGACAACACCACTTATCAGACTCAAAACACAAACTGCAGGGATTCCATCTCTTCACTGGAGAGTCTGAAGCTAATCTTCAGCTGTGTTGCTATGGATACGTGTCCAAAAGCGAGGGAACTGACCAAATTTCATTAAACACATACAGAGAAAGATTGAATATGTTGTATATAGACAAACATGGCACGGCAAACGAATAGGCTATCTGTGTTTGTGTTTGTTTTGGAATATTTACTTGGTGTGTTATCGGCTTAAGTTTCCAACAATGGAGTAGCCTACACTGAAATTCTAAAAGTTGTGGCTCATGTTATTATACAATTTCTTCCTCGTTACAAATATAAAATAACAATGCATTAGTAGTGGGTCTATCTCTAAATAGTGTAAAAAAAACAATATAATTTATATAAATATATATGTAATAATTTACATAAATAAATAATATTTTTCTTGTTTGACCTGTCTGTAGCACTTTACCTTAAGACCATCACTTCTGAAGTTGTAGCCTATTCTTACAATATTTTTTTTTCCCACAGTTTTCACATCCACACAGGTGTTTTCACTTACATTAGCTGATTAGAGCTCTTACAAACTGAACAAGTGTTGTCAGTCAAAATTGATTCATTCAGGCTTAACAGACTTGAGAAGAAGTTAACAAGATACACCCATGGTCCCATTGTGTAGGGGTGTCAAAATGGCTCCCAATTAAATTCTGATGAGTTATGTCAACTTTTGTAATTATGCAATTTTCTAGATAGATTCCTAAATTTTAAGGCTGGCACTTATTTGACATTTTTGCTTTAAAAATCAGCCTAACTCTTAAATTACTATCAAAATGGTTTCAGATGAATTATCTGTCAAATGACTAACCAACAAATAGACCGATCGTTTCAATTCTATGACACACACAAATTTAACACATGTAATTATGTCAGGCTTTAGCTTCACAGATATTAGGCGATAATATGATTCTTTGTTGGTTTTTCTTTTTAATGGAGTTTGTTAACTTGATGACAATACGAAAAATATAGAATATTGCCAGACTTCCTTCATGAAAGAATCTAATACAAATTGATTTTGGCTCTGCAAATAAAACTCTGACAAGAAGGTAAAAGTGCTGATTGAACTACTTATAAGTACATATTCTTCACTTGAATATAGCAGTTGTAGTACATGCAATTCATCATGAAGATTTGTAATTCTATAAAACATCCCCCTTATTGACCCACCATCTCAACTCCTCCATCCCATAGTATCAGAGAGTGCAGGGACAGAGGGGTAGCTGAGAGGAAGAGGTTGAGTCTATTTAATCTGCCTGACTCATTGATCCTTCATCTGACTGAAGCTTTTGAACATTAGGATCTTTTGTTCAGACCATGGCTTTGAAATATCAATATCATGTCTGCGCTTTGCTCTAAAAGATTCATGAGGCTCTATATGGAATCAAATTAAAAAAAACAGATTTATAATTGTAGAATTGTCCCTCAGTCAAGCCCTGTTGCCATTTTCATCTCAAATCTGTAACATTCTCTGAACTCTACCATAAGCACTTAATTTTATAGTGATTGTTGCCTATTGAGTAGTCACTGTAATGATTATAATGACAAGTAGCAATGTGTAGTTGCTGACAAGTGAGAGAATCATAGAGAAACACTGCTGCCTGTAATATTGCTGTGACATTTCTGTTATATTTCCATGATCATTCAGTCTGGGGCCCGACCGATATGGGATTCTTTGGGGCCAATGCCTATACTGATATTAGGGAGTAAGAAAATTTGGGAACACTATACTTAAAGCATCCATCTATAATGCATTATGAACATACTTATAATGCACTATAATGTACCTATAGTGCAGCATAATCATAGTTATAAGCAAGGTTAGGGTCAACCATAACCCTAACCATAACCATAACCAAATATATTGCATTTAAAGTGTGTTCATAATGTGTTATAATGTGTTGTATATGTTCATTTTGTGTTATAATGCACAATAGAGACAGGCTCTATAGAAAGTGTTACTGAAAATTCTGACATTGGCAATATTCTATAAACTATATTTTGAATGTGGTTATCAAATACATGTGACAAAAACATGTAATGAATGCAGGAGATCTCACAAACTTTATTCCAAACATCATTGCACTGAACAGTAAACACTTAATTTACCAATACTACCATTTGAAAAATGGACTGCCCTCTGCTGGACAAACCATGTAAATACACCATTTGAAGTCACTGGTCCAAACATTGTTTTCGGCCTTAAAAAATGGTTTCAATATCAGCACGTATCGGAGATCATGTGCCGATACCGACATATCTGCAATAGGCCAATATCCGATAATATAACATCTGTTGGGCCCTAATTAAGTCACACCATGCTGAAAATATACCACCAGACGAGACCACCTCTAACAAAATAGCTTTGGGGAGACATGATGAAGATGTAGTTTTAACTACAGATATTTTATGTCCTGTAACACTGTCCTTTTGAAGGTACATAGGCCTACAGGTGTGTGAGTTGGCTGGTAGAGTGGGGGGCAGAGGGGTACAGCGAGTGTACCACCCCCTGTTAAAAATTAACTAATCACTGCCTTACTTCAGGTGATGGAAAAATTTAACAAAAGCTTGTGCGTCATTGTGGTTGTGCGACAAGAATGGCGGCAGATGAGATTCAAAGCTGTGTTTGTGCACTTGAATGTCCATAAACCAGATACAACCATGGCAATATTTTTAATTGTCCACTCCTGCAGAGTATTCTGACAGCGGCATAAACCCACCCTGCTTGAACATTTCACCATTATGCAGGGAAATGGTTGAGTGTCATGTTTAGGAAAAGGTATCATTAAAGTTCTTTAGAGCCATTATGTCTCCAGGGAACAGATGCATGTGGGTCAGCCTGTGCACGATGATAAATTACTGGCAGGTCATAAATGTCACATTGTGTTGGATATTAGTTAGAGCAGAGAATTTATGACTGACCTCTTTGGACAGATCGTCTCCTGGCTGACACACACACACACACACACACACACACACACACACACACACACACACAATATA
>JAQLOL010000012.1:23494117-23505909 GCA_029783665.1 Naso thynnoides | reverse complement strand
TTTTTTGAAGGGTTACCAAAGCACATGTAATGTTAGCTGTGCTTGTTAAACTGCGAGGGGTTCGACAGAAAATGAGGACGGGCGAACAGTTCAGCCCAGAGCACAACGTTACACTTTTCAGTGTTTGATTTTGGAAAGGTTAAGAACATAAATCTCCTTCAAAACTCGTCGAATACGAGCATCACTTTTAAAAGTTCCCCAGACTCAACGTTTAACCACGATGAGCTCGAAATCCACAAAACCAGCCTGAAAATGACGAAAATCTGAAAAGATTGCATGAGTTTCAGTGGAGCACAGCCGTGTGGTTGACAGACCTCGGCCAGAGCTGGCAAATGATACACTCTGATTGGCCCGTTTGCACTTGAGGGCGGCGCTTACAGAAGTGTCAATTGCATTAGAGGACCCTACATTCAACAAGAAGGGGTAAGAAAGGAACAATGTCCAGCAAGCTGGTCACTATTGCAAAAAGAACCCCAACAGGTTCATGGAGAACTTTTTTCTTCTTTTTAACAATAATGACCGGCTTGCTGGACATTATTCTGCTTATTACATTAATAATGTAACACAAAATATTGATTTAAATATTATTTTATTGATTTAAAAACGATTTTATTTCTGAAAAAACAAAGCAAAACAAAAAAAAAAGGCTCTTTGATTTCTACTGTTGGGACGGCTCACATAGCAACGTAGGGTAAACATTAGGTGTCTCCTGTTTTGTTTCTGAACTGTGGTTGGGAAATGGGGCCAAAGTTTCTGCTTCAGTTTACCAGCAGTAGTCAAACAGGACACAGGAGACTCCACTTCGGTCTTAGGAAGCTGCGGTCTAAATTTACAGACAGCTGAAGTCGGCGCAGTTCAACAAAACAACTGCTTAACTGCTAAGCTAACGGCTAACAGCCTGCTCTCTTCCAATCGCTCCACGCACAAAACTCACCGGTCACTCACCTTCACTTAACCACACTCTCTTAAAGGAGCCACGCTAGTCTTGCAACAGTCGACTACAGCTTCTATCCTCAGAGAAAGAACTCCCAAACCAGCAGAAAGTGAAACTGTGACATTGATTAATGCTTTGAAAACAAGCCATCCTCAGCCTGTCGCGTCACCTTGTCACAAAACACAGTGAATGGATGATAGACACACAGACATCGGACTTCTTGCAGCTGATTGATATGACAGGAGATGAACCCCCACAGCCCGAACATGAGCTCGGGTTATTCACTGCAGTGGTCTGTTATACAGAAATAACCAAACCTCAGAATGCCGACTGATCAGTCAGAGTTGAGCTCTCAACAAAGCCCTGTAATAACAGGTCCTGTTTAAAAAGTGCCTAAAAATGAAATGTTTAACATACATCACAGTGACATAAGCAGGTTTACAAGCGAGGTGTCACTGTGGGAACGACAGCTTGTCACCCTCGACCTACGACTAAATCTGTAGGAATGTGGCCGCAGAGTTTTCATCTGTATTATACTCTGTAGAGTTGTCTCTGAGCCATGGACTTAACCCTGACTTCAAGCTGACCTACAATCCATCAAATAAGTCAATTTAATGATGCTAATATTCTTGTTTTCTTTTTTTTTTTTTCACTCAGGCTCCCTGTTCCAATACTTTCACCCACAAACAGACAAACTAGAGGATTCAATTCCCTCTTGACCTCCAGCTCTGCAAATCTATATGCATCCGCTGCGGAGGTGCTTTGGATAAAACAGCAAAAGTTCTGCATGGCGGCGCGGAAAGGTTACACAACGGCGAATCAGGGCTCACTCACACTCCCCTCTGCCCATTCACATCCTCACTCATTCTTTTCCTCTCTCATACCTTCAACACCTTCTCTCGCCGCTCTTTCGCAGTGTTTGGACACAATATGACAGAGGTTTCGATCTCTTCTTCTTGTGTTTCCTCTTTTCTTATTCTTCCTTTGAATAGTCTGGCCCATCTCCTAATCGCCTTTTGCTTCTTCCTCAACTCTCACTTGATTTTTCTCCCCTGTCCCCTTTTGCTTCACGCAGATTGGATTTCCTGCTCTTCCCCTTCATTGCTTTGCATTTCCTCTCATTTCCCAGATTGCTCCGCACTTTCCCTCAACAAGTCTCTCTGTCTCATCCCCTCACTTCTTCATCAAACAAACAGCTACATTATTCAGCGGGGGAACGAGCGAGTCAGAGGGAGAACGAGGCCCTGTGGGTCAATCCATCTTCTATATCTACCAATCGCTGCGCGGCCCCGGCTTTATCTCTTTGCCCTGGTTGGGCGGGGGAGCTGTCCGTCAAACTATATTGGGGTCCGGGTGATTGTGCATGCAGACGAGCAACCCTGCAACACCCTCTCCATCTCAATCGTGCGGGCTTGGCAAGTGAACACACACACACGCACACACACATATATGCGAACACATGCACACACATAACACTCACTCTTGCTTCTTCTGACTAATACATACACTCACACACTCTGAAAGGGACTTGGGAGGCTAACGAGCATGTGACATTGAGAAGGGTGAACAAGGGAACACACACACACACACACACACACACACACACACACACAATTGAAGTACAGTGCATTAATCATAATAATCCATTTCTCTATTTAACTTGGTGATCCAAATGAACATATCATACAGACTGGACTTTGCTTCTCAGTTAGCAGCGATCCATTTTGAGATAAGTTATGAACCATTTAGTTTGTCTTCCTCTTCTTCTTTGACAGTTAAAAGTGGCAAATCCGTTTATTTGCTGTCATGTGTGATAATATAAGTATAGAATAATGAGGCTGAATTTGATTTCTTTGTGTTCTACGCAGGGTTTATGTGGCATTAAAAATGACTTTTATCGTAACATGGATGCATATGGTCAATATCGAATCTTACATCATTAGTATTCAAAAAAGTACATGCGCATACAAAGTTTGGAGCACTTCCTATGACACCTGTCTCTGTAATGCATGACCATTCTTATAATGCATTATAATGCACCTGTAGTGCTGTGTAATAATAGTTATAAGCACTGGTGGTTATGGGTGGGAGTTAACCCTAACCCTCTATAACTCATTATAAGTGTGTTCATATAGTGTTATAATGTGTTATAATGTGTTATATATGTTCAGAATGCGTTGATGCATTATAGAGACAGGCTTCATAGAAAGTGTTACCCAAAGTTTATTTGTGTTCGGGCATGATATAATGTGAAATTATAATAAACCATTTATTTAGTTTAAAAAAAAAAAAAAAAGCCCTCTATTTTCATTCCTGTTTTCAAGTCACTGTAACTGATAATAATAATACAGATAAAAATTAAGTAATACTGATACCATGAAATTTGATGAAACAGTCATCTTATTCTTGCAGCCCCTGTTCTATGAGAGCTCATCAAATCTACAAATACTCATGTCAGACTATTTGAGTATGTGTAGGAACATATGCTTCCTATAATAATATGCAGCCTGTGCTGGGTTTCTCATCAAAGTGTAATTTTGTCAGTCTTGTCATAGACCGTGATGATCTTCCTGTCCAAATAAAAAGGCGGATTCCTGGGTGATATGCGTGTTTCCAGGAGCATGGAGGCGAGTGCTTGACAGAGCCTGTTGAGGAGCGGATGTGAGGGAGCAAAGTAAAGAGCTCAAGCATCAGGAGCAGCTTGATATAAAGGCAGACTGGGACCAGCTGCACTCACACTGGTGGAGCTGAGCTCATCTTAAAGCACACTTTCCTCAGCAGCTGACCATTGCTGACACGGCACGTGAGTAACATTTGGCTTCTCCAGCCTCGCCCTCTTGGGTTTTCTCTGTCACCCATGTGTTTCCCTTCTTTGACGTACCGTCTTCATTTTGTTACATTTGTGCACAGAGCTGTTTTGCTGTTGTAACAGGTTGGGCCTCTTATCTTGCTTGTCAGTGGAGCAGTTTGTAACTCTCATTCTCTCCCCCGTCCTCCCACCTCTCTCTTTCCCAATCGGCTATCTATTTGTTAACCTCTCCCTTACATAATGGCATGGGATCTCCTGTCCTTTTTCCTCTAAACTTATTGTTCACACACACACACACACACACACACACACACACACGCTCATGTCAGATACTGTATATTGACCTACTTTGCCTGTTGCCTCAGTGCCACTCACCCCTGTCCATGTAGAGACACTGACTCCACTGTATGCTTGAATGAGGCTTTACAGTTCTGTATGCATATCCATGTACAGTATGTGCATATGCGCGTGTGTATGTGCGTGTGTCCAGGACAGAGCAGAATGAGCATGCGCGGAGCAGTGGCGGGTTGCATGGTGCTGGCGTGCCTGGTGGCGCTGCTGGCCGAGAGGACAGAGGGACACATCACCTTCTTCAGCCCGAAGGAGATGATGCTGATGAAGGTAAGCAGCTCGTGTTTGATTGGATATATTCACGAGCAGGACTGTGTGGCAGTTTAACAAAAATCACTGATGTCTTTTAGTTTATTCATACTAACGAAAGTTGTTGTTATTGTATATTAAACATTTAGATTTTGGTGTGTTGGTTAAACAAAACAAACAATTTGATGATATCAGATAAGTTTTAAAATATTGTAATAGGCATTCTTTTATATAAATCATGTAATTTTATGGACTAAACGATTCATTTCTTTATGAAAATTTAGGAAATATTTAAAATAATTGAAATAATCATTAGTTGTAGCCCAAGCACACGAGATTAGCTCAGTTTTTAAAATTGGAGTTGTATTTTGTCCATTTTGTCCAACAGAAAAGATGATAAAACAACTTCTTATTTGTTTTGCAGTTTGTTTGTGTGCAAAGTTTAAGTAAAGTTATAAAAAAAAGCTCAAGAGAAGGTTGCCAAATCTGTGTCAGCAGTTGATAAACTGTGACTCAGGAAACAAAGAAGTTCATTGATAAGGGACAATTGACATCACTGAGACTCTTCATACTTGTGTAATAAAAGAATGACTGAAGGCTGGAGAAGCCCGCTCTGTGTTGTACTAGGTTTTCCTCTTAAAATAAACGTGTGCTTGTTTGTTTGTGCTGCAGGAGCGAGAAGGCAGAAAGGACATGGAGCCTCGGTCAGAGGACGGACAGTTTGAAGAGGTTACAGTCCAACAGCTTCCTCAGGTGGAACGTGGAGGAAATCCTGTGAGCGCACACACACACACACACACACACACACACACACACTAGATTCACATTAACTTCCCGTTGAGCACAAGCAATGACCATGTCTTTTCCACCAGGATAAAACGGTGGAGATTGCCATCCGTCTTTCACCCCAACAGCTGGATCACGTGGCTCCGGTGCTCGAAGAGATCATCCATGAAATAGTGGAGGAACGTCAGAAAGGTGAAAGTATTTGAGTGGTGGAAGGTGTCACGAGACATATTTTTTAAAATGGCTTCTTGCAGGCCCATTGCATGAGCTTTTCTCTCCTTTTTTATCCAAAGATGGACAGAAGACACACATTTATACACACACAGTGATGGTACAATAAGGAAAAACTTGTTTGGTCATCATGCTGTTCTTTTACTGTCTCTGTCTCTGCAGCCAAATAGCAAGGATGAAGACAGGAGGGGATGAACGCTGTACAAAATCTTCAAAAAGCACTGAATGCTCAAATGTTTTATTGTGTTTTAATGAATCAAGACAATAAAGGGAAGTGATTGTGTCACTTGTTGGAGCTTCAGTTGTCTCTCCTAAAAAGAAGCATGTCAGCTTGACGTGACCACACGGTGTCAGCGTCTCTCCTCAGGAAAATCCTTCATTTCACACATTCACATATCTGAAGGAACGTCACAGAATCCAGAAAAGAAAAGTTTCCTTTAATGCCAACTACTCAGACAAAACAACTAGTGATATGACAATTACATTTCAGTATGAAGTTATGAAACAGATTTTGGGAAAACAGGACAGAATAACAACGGTTTGCCTTTTTACAAACAATAAAATTCAACAGTGCTTCCCTTAAAAATTCAGCCTTTATCTCATTAAATTATTCAAAAAAATATTTAGAAACTCCCACCCAATGACTTTGAAGACAAGTTATGTCAGATTTGTTTCCTCAAGAGGTGCAGTGAGAGGGTGGAATTTGACCCCTTTTCTGTTATCAAGCTTCCATTTGCCTGATTGTTGTCTCAGAGCTTCGAGGTCACTCTCTCACTCATCTCAAAGTCCTTGACCGCGAGGGCAGCATCTCGAGCCAAAGGGGCAGGAAGCACCAGGGAGCAGTCACTGTCAAAATACTTCCCAGTTATTCCCTCCATTTCTTCTGCTACTGCACAGTAGATTGAGCTCACAGCACCCTCCTCTGGAGACTAAAAGGCGAGAACAGTGAAGACAAAAGGTCAGAGGGAAATCAACAAAAAATCTATATAAGATATCCACTAATCACTTTGTGTAATCTGTGCCCTGATGTGTGTCTAGCATAGTCTGCGCCTATCAGATCCTCATCACAGATACACATCAGATGAGTGTGTGCAAGGCCAAGAATTGGAAATCTGAGAAAGGCGAAAAAATCCAGGCATGAAACAGACCTGTCACAAACAAACAGGTGATAGATCCCAGATGTGAAGGAGTATATAAACGAGGTTTGGAAGTGAAAGCCGTGTTGGTTAAATGTGACTCACTACTCGACCCTGTTAACAATGGATCCTAGGAGAGGAAAGCATTTGTACACACACAGAACAACAATGTGATTGGTAAAACACAAAGCAGCCAGTTGTTGGATTTGCGCCAGCACTTTGAATGTGCAGTAAAACTGGTTCAAAGACAGTTCTGGTTTATTACGACTTGGCTTGAGATCTGGGACGTGGAAGAGAGATATGTGACGGGGCAGGAAACATGAGCCAGACACTCAGGCAGGTTTTAAACAAAGTCAGTTAACAAATCCTAAAACAGTAAAGATAAACTATTACTGAAAAACTGCATGTTGTCTGATGCAAACATCCATCAGTTCACAGAATAACCTTTTTGTTCTACTTTGACCCACCAACAATCATTAAACAGTCATCATGAGGTTGAGAAAAGACGTGTGGTCTTCACTTAGAGACTGTTTCTACAGACGTGAACAGAGGACTGATAGAGAGTTTCATCACATGCTCAGTATTAGCAAAAACAATGAGCTTGTTGTGGGCTACGGTGCTTTAAAAATGAATGTTGCTCGGAGAAGCGACGAATTCTAAAACACGGATGCTTTACATATGGATTTAAATGATCAGCGCAATTTCAAAGTGGACACCCAAGATTAGTGTCACCAATTCTGTGTTTGACCAAATGTAAAATATGGTGACAACGGCCCAATCCTGTTTCTCATTTTTACCTCTACCCATCATCTCTTTTACCCTTGGAACAAAGTCACGAGGGGTAGGGGTTGAAATCTACCCCTACGAAATGGGATGCCCCTTCAAAAACCTGATTCGTCATTGGTGGAGCTGTACAACACGACTTTATGCTCCTCCAGATGATGTTATGAACACAGACATGAATCATTAATTTTTTTGACATGTCTGGGACTTCCACAACTGACACAGTGCCACAATCATGATTATGATCGCCGTAATTAATGACAGAAAATAGAACGTGCAAAACAGAGGGGCGGGGATAACTGGTAGGGCCATGGGGTGAAATGGGATTGTTGCGTTCCTGAGTTATATTATTGAATAATGGCCAGAAAATAATTTTGGCAGAAAGTTATCATGTCAAAGGGAAGATAACTTTTGAACTTTGGATTTAAAATGTCAGCACCTTAACATTTATCCTTTTAGGCATTTGTATGGAAGTTTTTCATAGCGAAGTGATTGGAGAGTAAGTTATGCCCAAATTGTGTTTTGTAAGATCACATGACCTTGACCTTGACCCAAAATCAATTTATTCTTGAGTCCACATTGACATTTAATATTCCCTCCAAATGTTCCTAGAATATTGTATTCATGAGAATGGGATATAAACATTTACAGAAATATGAACGGAGGATGTGAAAACATAAGCCTTGGCTGCTGCTGGACTCGTGGCATTAAAAGGGACCCCGTTCCTACACTGTTCATCTGATGTGAACATGAACAGTCTTGAATTAAAGTGAAGAGCCAGCACATTAATCTCCAGATGATTACTTCCTTTTTAACTGGAAGTTTTAGACAAAGACTTCTTGGGAAAATGATTCATGCACCAGGTTCTAAATGTAGTGCCTGTTGTCATCTTTCCACCCATGTTGAGCTCTAAAAGATTTGGCAGTAGTTCATTTTTTCTTTGCATTTTTAAGTCAATGAACTGGTTTGCAAACTGAGCTCGTTTCCTGGCTGTCAAAGCCAACCATTTAAACATAAGAGCTATACTGCAGACAAGGCTTCAGTCAGTTGACACATCAAGGCCACACACACACACACACACACACACACACACACACACACATCTTGGCTCAAGTTTCTTAAGGGACCTGTCACTGGCCAAGTGTGGTGTGATGACTGACGTAATAAAATCTATGATCTCTGAGCTGTGTCTTTAAACTTGGAGAATCAATAGAGTGCATTCAAATTATAGGAAGTGCTTTTGAACAGCAGCCAATCACATTTGGCCTGGCTGTTTGCAAAGCTGATGACTTACCTTGAAAAAGAAAATTCCAATGAGGTTGAAAACAAAGCGAAGCATCAATGAATAGTGTCTCATCATTTCTGTCATGACGATTCCAGGGTGCACAGAGTTTGCGGTGACACCTACACACATGAAAACATAGAAGCACACACAAAGACTTTCACAGAGACTTTCAGCAACAACACTTTGGAGGCAGACATTCCTCTGTAGATTGTCCGTTCAGATTTTTTCAAATGACTCGCAAAGGGGAAAAGTTGTTTCAGCTGCAATACTCTCCCAAAAATTGCCTTCATCTGCATCCATTATGGAGACCGATTGAAGGTTCAAAGAAAAAAGGACAAAATATCTTTTGTATCTGTTTTGTACAAAAGCTGCAAAGCACATGCTGTACTGCATGAAGTGTGACCTAACCACTGAGCGTTTTTATTGTGAAAGGAGCAGACAAGCACAGAGATACATAAACAAACTGGTTCTTGGAAACTGAAAAATAAGGGATATGCAGGGTGTTTTTCCAGTAAATTAGCACTGGTCCTTCAATTGATTTAATTCAGAATTACTTGAATCCTGGCGCTATGTAAAACCCAGCTGTTTTTATTGGAAGGATTATGCCTTGAACAGAGGGTCTTGCTCAATGCACAATACCCAGTGAAAGATTACAGGAAACCAGATATGTTTTGGTTCCAGCATGAAATTAACTTTCCAGGTTCAGAGCCAATTTGTTTTTGGTCGAAGTGCTTGTAACAGTTCACAATGTGAGTTAAACAGAACAGAAGGTTCCATGTTGGTTTAAAAGGGGTTTAACTTTGTTGTTACACTGACTGTAATGTGTGCTAGATTTGACTATATGGGAATGCCTGGGCATGCTCGCTCTGCGCACTCAGAGCTGTGCCTGTCCCCTCCCCCACTCTGCTCAGACACCACTGTGCTCTGCACTCTGCTTCAAGGATTACTGTCAGCACTCTGTTAGATATAGCTCCAATAAAATGTTTTTTTGATTGATTGAAGAAAAAGTTAACTTTGTTTAGCTTTTTAATGAGGCAAGCACCAGACAGAAGTCAATAGCGTTCCTGTTTCTTGGCTAACAAAAGAAAATACCTCCATGTGCATTAACTTAAGGCACTTCCTCACCATGAGCACATGAACTGGACTGACAGCTAAACTACTGCTAAGCTGTAAGTAACATTTTATCAGCGTCCTAGCTGTGTTTATTTTGTGTCAGTAATTGGACAAAAGTAGTTGTGAGTTTAGCGGAGTACAGAGGCCTGCGTGGAGGAGGGAAAAAGGGAGGAGTATGCTTACACAGACAGTTCTGAGAGAATGCAAAAAAATTAGAATGCCAAGGGGGTGACCCCTAACTTCCACCAGATGTGTTTGCATTGTGTCTGTATTCCGGTACGGCAGCAGAGCTGATTCTTTTCAATTCTAGTCAATGTGTGTGCTTCCACTGGCTGCGGCTGCGTTGGGTTCCATCACAGCTCCGGCGATCTGGAGCCCTCCGCAGCAGATACGCAGGACTTCTATTTTTGCCGGATGGTGGAGCACAACGCGGCCATTCAGCCCAGAGTAGATTGTGCAGGACAGGAAGCAGTACAGAAACAAAATTAAACATCCGGTGGATTTTCAAAATAAAAAAACCTTTGTGTTGACAACGGATCATATTTTGCTGTACTACACTCACAAAAGTCATAACGGTTGAAACTAGGCCTGAAGTCAACAGTTCAGAGGTTTTCAGAGACTGTGGTAGCATGTTGTATTTTAATTACTGCGAAATCTTGTAGTCTCGTGACTCAAACTGTTTGCCGTGCTATGCTCTAAAAACGCGGCCGATGGGTGTTGATGGATGGCAGAGCACGGAGCAGACATGTAACGCAGCCGTTTTGGAACGCACACGCATCAAGTGGAATCCCGGGGTGGGAGGCACAGTTTTCCAAAGATCTACAGACTTTATTGTTTGGTCAGTTGTGTCTAGTTGCTTTATAGGAGTTCAAAATTAAAAATGATGACCCAAAAATGAGTATAATTGTGTTGGCCAATACCAGATGTGGCTTTATAGGCAGTATCACAAGAACGGCATGACTGACGATGCTCAACAGGACATGCTGTAAAAATTTAATTAAAAGGACATCTTTCCTTTGTCTTACTGGTCTTCACTGCCAGCAGAAAATTTCAAAATGTTTATTTTTATCTAAATGAGCATTGAAATTTAAAGGACATTGTCCCATCATTTTTAATTAATTTAATTGATTTTAGCCTACCTGTCCCTTGTAGCCTGCGTGCTAACTCATTAGTACAGATGATGTTGTGCAGCTTTGTGTGGTTGTAGACTCTGTCCATGCGATAAGTGAGGTTCTCGCCATGGAAATGAGAGAAGTCCACTTTGCCCAACTTGTGGTTCAATGAGCTGACGGTGACAATACGTGACGGAGCAGACTGCTTCATCAGGTCTGAGATAAAACACAGACATGTATAGAAAGAGATGAGAAGGAGAGGGAAAAACATTAAACACAATATTTAGGTTGTCATAGCAATTACAGGCAGTTGATTAGTCATCATGTCATATTCACAATAAAGCACAAAGCGAGTCCATGTAGTCTTACCAAGCAGCAAGTTGGTGAGAAGAAATGGTCCCAGGTGGTTGGAGGCAAAAGTCATATCCAGCCCATCTTTGGTAATCTGCCTGGGCAAACCTGAGAGGAGGATTTAACAAAAAGTGATTTGCAGTTAGATTTTACAAATTAGATTAGATAATGCACACAGAACTGGAGACCATCACATGAGGGAATCACAAGCCGAGATGTATGTCAGCGTGCTGACTTTCCAACCCATTACTCAGCATTCATCACTTCATTATTACCTGAGATCTCAGTCCTCATGCGTCAGACTACACCCATTTGAACTCAGCCTTCATTTTCAGCTGTTCAGGCATCTTGAATAAATCTGTTTGCCACTCACTTCCCTTATATCATGTGAGTCATTGCACCACAAAAACAGCCAGCGGGGAAAAGGTGTCAGGTGTCTGACAATATTTTGTGTAATTCAATAACATAAAGCATAAGCCTGTTAGTTGTTTTAGTTTTTTTGCAAATATTATTGCATTCTCTAACCATCATTAGCTTTCCTCACCTCAAATACATACACACACACACACACACACGCGCACACACACACACACACACACACGATAATAGCATTTTGCTGTGGTTTTGTCAGCTGGGCTAAACACATTATTGT
>JAQLOL010000012.1:23460998-23473026 GCA_029783665.1 Naso thynnoides | reverse complement strand
TACACAGCAGTCCAAAGCGATAATGTGGAAATGTGTAATTATTAAAGATTTAAAAAAAAAAAAAAAAAAGTCACAGCACTTGAACCTAAAACTGACTATCTAAAGTCTGTTAAATCTGCTCAGCGGTATACTTTCAGGCATTGAGAGCTCTAAATGGATAAAGCTGGGAAATGTTTTCTCCAAAATACTGGAACCTCTTCACATCACTTTGTGGATGGAATCGTCAGAGCAGATGTCATTATGCAAAAAGTTTTGCTCATTTTTATGTCTGTGAAGTTTACAGAGGAACACAGTATCAGTGAGGCACTGCAGTGATGTGATGGCCAGTAATAACTTAGATGACTAAAGCTTAACTTGATAATTTATTGCTTGTCTTTGATAAAACAAGATATGCCATGTCCATGGTTCATATTTACATGCACTATACTGGGATAAAACCCTTGACACCAAAGCTCTGAGGCACCTGTCAAGCAATTTTTTCTGACGCTCAGTATTGTGGCTCAAACTTTTTTCACTGAGTCACTGATTTCTTTCTGCAAAATCACGATTTAATTTTACACTTGACCGACTGAAACCTTCACAGTATTATGTTCATTGTTCCTGTTTCCTTTAATTTTGCTGTCAAATAAAAATAAAATTGTGTTATTTACCTACTGTTGCACTTCTTGTAACGTGGTCATCTTGTATGAGCTAGATGTTTTGACTTACTTTTACCAGTGGGGGTCACTAGTGAGCACTTTGCTGAACAATGGAGTTGACTGAAAACACTCAGTGCTTCAGAAAGGCTCATCTCTTCATCACTAACACTGAACAGTGAAAGGTAAACAAGAGTATTGTGATTCTCACAATATTCCTTGTGTTTTGACCAACCAAATCTTTTTTTAAAAGCAGAAAAAAAACTCCAATAAAACAAACAAACAAAACTCCGCCCCCAACATTTAAAAAAGAAAGAAAAACTTTGGCTATGCATCTATTTAGACATTCAGCATTCCAAACTTTGTTCTGGAAAACATGCTCTCATGGAGCCTACAGAGGTGCTAGCACACTGAGTCCAGCCAGTGACGGAATTGCAGACTTTTCCTCTAAGCCATGCTTGTTGTACAGACAGAGTTGCTGAAAATGTTTTCCTCAGATGGAAACGTTCTCACCGCTTTGCCCCTGTGTGTTTTCCTGTGCCACCTTGAGTCTTAGCAGCTCCCCCTGAGCTGCCCTGTGTCGACTGCTTCTTCTTGGGGACAGGCACCTTGGCTCTGCCTTTGAAGGCCTTAGTCGGATCCAACTTGTTGAGGTGGGAATCTCCAGCAGGATCGGCCAACATGAGCTCACTGTTGAAAGTCAGTGGCTGGTACAGCGACGCCCACTGCTGTTGAGGGAATAGGTTGTAGACAGCTTATGGTACGGTTTATAGTTATGTAGACTGAAAAATAAAATAATATCCATTAAAACCGAATGTTACTGTTTGGACACTACAAAGAAATTGGAAAAATTCTCCTTCTCGCTTTCCAAAAAGTCTAAACAATGCAATCTGCAGTTATGGGAACATTTTTCATTTAATGCATAGGAGAGAAAAAAAAACAAAACGGTAGTTGAGGACTGAAAGAGTATTCTGCACAATTCCTGTTACTTGTGTTGAGGTAAAAAAAACAACAACAACTTATGCAATATGTGGGTGTATTTTTGAAATTTGAGCATTATGTCATCTTGTTAAATCAGCCAGTATCATTGTATAATGCAAAGAGAACAGAATGTTAAAAAACAAACAAAACAAAGGTTGTTAATGTATCCTAGCCTGTAACACAATTTATTATAATTCATTTATTATAATTTATCTAATGATGGAAAGACTGAAAAAGGAGAAAAACAATGTAGAATGTAACAATGTAGAATTCTGAGCTGAAAGTACTGCAGTGACTGAAAGTTTTGCAGATGCCATTTAAACCACAACATGTGGTTTTAAAAAAGAGTGATCAGACACTTTGCTACCTTGGCCTGAGGGCTGGGGCCGTATGGGGTGAAGGCATACTGCCACTCAGGCAGACCCAGGTGTGTGATCATCAGGCGGTAGTAGGACGTGAAAGTTGCCGTCAGAAAATGCCAGCACAGTGAACGATCAAGGAACCAAATTTCACTCTGCTGGGCTACGACGCCTGGAAAATACAAAGACCAACAACTGACTGAAGCAGAATGCATTTCAACACAGTCAGACAAATATATTTGTGTATGTATAACTCTTAGCTTAACATTGTTGCTTAAACAGAACACCTGGAGTGCAGTTTTTGTAGATGAGGCAAACTTTGCCATTCCCAGCACAGGAATCCAGCTCGAAGATGCGGCTCCGGGAATCAAAATGGGGTGCAGCGGGAGCACGCCCCGTCCCTACCAGGTAGCATTAATGAATCTTGAATAAATATTTACTTTCCAATCAACATTTCATTCATTAGCCTGCTTTCTGCACAGCTGAGCACACAAACACACTTAATCAGTCCTGACATGCTGTAATTGTTGAGTTAAGCCCAAATGAGGAATCTGACAGGTGAGGTTTACCAGTGTCTGTGTTGTTTTCCTCCCAGTCCAGGTCAGCCAGTGAGGGTGCATTGGGCAGAGAGAATAATGAAACTGGTTGGAGTAGTGGGCATAACCTGGCCACACTGTTAACCATCATGCATCCAAGGGGAACACACTCATCTGAAACACATGCACACCCACACAGTTATGACTTCATCACAGAGCTAAAAAAACCCTTCGCACAAGTCTTTGGTTAAAAACAGGCTGCTAGAGCTATTTGCATGAACGTGTATCATGTTATCTGAAAAGCAGCTTTTAATTTAAATAAAATAAGACTTCCATGAGAATGGCATTAAAAGCAGAGCATAAAACTAATGAGGTCACCTACTGTCTAATTTAACGCTCCAGGTAAGTGTAAATCCATCAGTTGTAAGATAGAAATCTCGCAGGTCCTCTGGCAAAATACAAGTGTTTTTCTAAAAAAAGATACGGAGCAATGAAAACAATGTACGACCACAGCAATTTCTTTTTAATGTCCTTATGGTGTAAAATGTTTCACCTGTTCCCATGAGAGCAGGCTCCTCTTCTCTGCAGGCTCCCTCTCGACAAAACGCACATCGACCACACCAGGCATATTCTCTGACACAACAGGGACAAATTCATAAAAATGTTTGACGTTAGCAGCGCAGTAAGACATCAGCCAGTTTGCTAGCTTGCTTGTTTCAGAGCAACAACAGCGATACACACCGAGTATTCGCGTAATACCGAGCGTCAGTCTCTCGGCAACACCTTTGAATGCTAAGCTTTCCTTCATCTCTTCCATTTGGATCACAAATTTGTACAAAACACTGGAAGCATCCTTTTCTGATATCTGACCTGTTATCTTTCACCTCTCTCCAGCAGGCAACACACAGGAAACAAGTGCAGCTTTCACGCACAATTGACACACATTTACGCCAATAGAAAACCGTCTTTGTACAGAACAGCCAATTGGATGCTCAGTTGTGAGAGGGGGCGTGGCTACAATTCCTTAGCAACGCTTGGCTCTCTGGGAGTGGTGGCGGTTGTTTCAACATGGCGGCGTCGGCAACAAGAAGTGGAAATTCTGTGATGTTTTGGCTGAACGGCGGTACTGTTATCTTTTGCTAAATCACATTAGCTTCCTTATTAATACTCATTCGTATAACATTATGTCTTACAGGAAATAATAACGTTAACATTACAAGTTTACGAAAGAGTCTCACATATGTAACTTCAGTGTCAATGCTGGAAAGTTGTGTTGTCGGAGGAAGTGATACAGCTAGCTTTGAGTTAACTTTAATAAACGAGGTACGTGTAATTCAGTTGGTTGAACGTTAGTTTACTCCTTTAAGTTACTTTATTTGTACGGAAACTCTTTGGTAGTAATAATAATGCTTGCCGTAATTACCATATAACGTTAACGTTACCCTGTTAGGTTCCTAATGCTGCTGAGCTCAAATGCCGTCTGCAGTAACAGCTAGCTATCGACCTTTTGTTTTGCATCTAACGTTATGCGAGATAATGAGGGCAGCTAGCTAACTGCTAGCTTAAGAAACCTGTGAGTTATTGAGGGAATAGTTAGCGTTAAAACACACACATACTCAAACAACTTGTCGCTACATTTGACTGAACGTTGTCTTAGCTGACACTCTTCTCCCTGTGACGTTCACAGTGTCAGATGAGGAACAGCCGTTGGTGTTTGTTCCTGGTGAGTCTCAGTAGTTTAGTTTGGAAAATTTCTGAGCACAGTGTGGGAGAATGTGTTGGTACCTCATGAAATATTTACACTTACACACATGGCGTCATCTTCTGTCTTACTTCAAACTGTCTCAGGAGTGGAAGGGGAGGGGAAGACTCAGCCCAGTTTTCATCTGAGACCAGGCAGGACCAGTATGTTGAGTAAAAGTGGCACCAAGATGCGAGCCAGGCCTAGCTCTGACTTCAAGAATGAGACCACACGAAGGAAAGTTGGCAAAAAACAGGGCTCCTTACAAAGCGAGTGCTCTGGGGTATATGTCAAGGAAAAAGTATCAGTCCATCCCAATGCTTTTCTAGCCACGGATGACCCCCTCTCTGCAGCCACTGGTACTTTTCACCCCTTGACACAGGTAAACCATTGTTTTGTGGAGACTACTTTTCTCCTCTCTCATTCTTAAAACATCAAATGTTTGAATATGGAAGAGAGCATATAGATAACCTGAATGCAGACAGAATTTCAGTGCTAGTTGCTGTTAATATTTTCTAATACTTACTAATTATTCTTGACACAGGTGCTCTCCGAGACTAGCAGAGGTAAGAGCGTGATCTGTTTGAAGGATCTCTGCCCTGAGGATAAGCGCAGGATTGCAAACCTCATTGAAGAACTCGCCAGGTTAGTGACTCTAGGACAGTGTTAAAGTTACATAGCAACATGAAATTCCTTATTTTGTACTTCTCTATCTTTTCACCACCTTTTACTCTTGTGTAACAGGGGGTGCACAAAGTAGACCAGCTATAATTTAGCTTTTTTATTTCCTGTTCCCCAGAGTGAGTGAGGAGAAAGAAGAGTCAGTGCAGCGTCTCAAAGATGAACAGGACAATTTTGAGCGCAAGATCCAGCAGCTGGAGCAACAGAATCTGATCATAGTACAGGAGAGAGAGAGTATCCTTTCAAAATAGCTAAACAAACTGAAAGACAGCAGTGATTGACACATAAATGCTGTTTGGAACACTGTAGTGTCTGCGCTACAGTTACAGCTAAATTTTGTGCACTGTTGTGGAAACCAGATCTCACTCAAGAATGATATGATATCATAGTTTTTAGCAGTTTAGTTGGTTTTAAAGAAATCCTTTGAGAGAACTTGTCAACCATTAAAAAAGACTTTACAAAGTGGTCTTAAAAAGCATAACATTGGACACAAATGATTAAAGTGATTAGCCCAATTTCAATCTTGAAGGTGGAACTTATCAGTAAAACCGTCTGTTATAGTTTTTAGTTAAAATAAAACTTGTTCTCAGCTCTCTGTGGCACACGGTTGCTTTACCCCAGAAGATGTACTTAAAATTTTTTTGAGTGATTTACTGAAGGCTGTATTGCCCTATGTGCTATTCCACTAGAAAGTCTGCAGGGGGCAGTGCTGTCTTAGATAAGACCATGTACATGGACACGTACACCATGTGTTTGGCCTAGGACAAAAAGAAATAGGAAAAATAGCAAATTCATTTAACTTATTTGATGTCTGCCGCAGCTGTCTTTAGCTAGTGCTTCTTGCTTATCTGCTGTTGTGAACAGATTCAATTTTGTGGTTGGACCCATGGCTCGAATCATCTAAATCATCTTATCATCCAAAGATAAGTTTGGATATTTCCTGACAAGACTACAGTGGATGCTTTCCCCAGCATATGCTATTGTTACCCTCTCTGAATATTAAATGTTGTATGTTAAGTGTAGAATATCTCTCAAGTCCTCCTTTACAAAATGAGATCAGGTGGGTCACAAGCTGTTTCTGGATTGACTAGCATGAGCTTAGTGCTACAGTTACAGTGATAGTATGCTGTTGATTGCTGCCCAAAACCCACCTACTGTCTTTATAACAATTCTGCTCAGGTCAAACCAGAACATGGCCAGCAGTCAATTAGGTTAAAAACACTGCGAAATATGAAGAGTAATTGACCCGGCTGGTAAATTGCACGATTGGCAACAGCAGCGGGGAAAATTAGGAAAGCACAACTCAATTAAAGGCACTTTGGCTCAGAGACTTGGCATTTACACCAAACTTCTAAACTCCATTAAAAAGGTATTTGGGAGGAAAAAGTGTTTGGATCCAAGCACCTCAGGGGGGATAACGTAGTCTTTTAAAGTGCGTGCAAGAGTCATGAACGCTCTTCTCAGGCAGAAGGTTCTGGCACTTGTCTGAAAGGTTAAGGAGACACCAAAGGCAAACATACTGAATGAGAGTCTTGTCAAGTTTAATTCCATTACGCCTCAGCTTATCTTATCTAACCAAGACTCAGGGTTGTCAGGGGTATAACGAATGCAGGGCTATACCTTAACCCCAAGCCACTTAGGATGAGAGCGAAAAAGTACCCTTGATATTTGGGGGGGTTCAGCTGACATTTGAAACTGACTGGCACACAGGACTAAATCTGTGTTTTAGATAGGAGGGATGCCTTTTTGACTGCAAGGCATGTTGGCATGGGTCGAAGTAAAGATGGCGTTACTAACACGGTGCGCTGTATCAAGAACAAGGCACAGCAGGTGCTGCAGCTAATGCCATTTATTGAGTTGAAACAATTGGAGGGAGTCCTGAGGCCATGGAGAGAGGGGAATAACAGCCCTTTTAGAATATGTCATTGAAAAATTGCTACTTGTTGTGATAGAGGATTGCCAGAGCTAAATCCATTTTTACCCACCCAAGTGTTGGATGTAGGGCGTTTACAATGTGGAAATCTGGTATTAAGTGTGCTTTTCCAGATAAGCATGCATAAGAAGAATTCTCAGCTCTTTGTTTTTTGGGAGATTAAACCCCTAAAATTTCCCGATGTCACCTCTGTCTGCATTGTCCTAAACTGGTCTGGGTGTTGTGTGCCTTTATTCGAGGAATAAGCGATGTAGTAAAAGCTATGTGCTGTGTAATGTGCTCTATTGATTAGAAGTGTTAAAAGATATATTCAACTGTTGTTTCTTTATTGAAGCTCTTCATTCTGACCGCTGTTGACACAGCACAGAAATATGGCAAATGCTGTGACAGTGAGAATTTTTGTAAGCCCTCCAGTCTGCATCCATGAAGAGGTTGATGAAAACATAAACAAACTGAGCTGCTGTCATTTTTAGGCAAAATGAAGCCTTGTAAATAACATTATCCTTTGAGCTGACACCTTAGTTTAAGATTATGTAGTTGCTGACTGAATCGGCTTAAATGATAATAGTAAAATCAAGTCGAACCAGTCGTAGGCTAATTGTAAAATTAATTATGCCTAATGCATTAAATCCATAATTGAAAAAGCATCAACATTGAATGAAGCTGTTGTTGGCAAACTTTTAATAAGTTGTGTGGATTTTTTGGCGTTATGACCTGTGAGCTTGTACATGGTAGATGATACGTTCCATGTTTACCAGAGATTTTGTAATGCTGAAGACGCATATTAGATTGATCTCATGGCAAATTGCTCTTTTAGTGTGACTTCTATTAATCTAAAATAGTTTTTGAAGCAAAAATCGATTGTATTGACACCAGGAATTTGTGCCTTGTATTTATCACATCAAACGTTGTTGGGGATGTATTGTCTGCACTTATAATGGTCCTGAGTTGTAAATGTTAGTTCAGTTCATTGTGACGTCTTGGGCATGTGTATTATGTCAGCAGTGTTGCTTCAGATAACGGCAGATGATGGTAGGGAAGCACTAGGAGAACGGAGAAGGAGAGATTTCCAGTCTGAGTTTGCGGTCCACATTAGGGATGTAACGGATCTCAATATAATGTACCGTATGGTACACCTTTCACAGTTCAATGTGCACTTGTCAACTGTGGCATTTTCGGCATTTGAGACATTTGGAAATACGCTCAGGATTATCCAAGCACTGAGTAGTCTATACAATACACCTGAACGTGTCTGAGTGGAAAAGTTTTTTTTTAAGCTAATAAGCAAAATAAAGAAATAATTTTGGAATAAATACATAGCATTTTTTCCCCCTTATGCCTAAATTGCGTACCAAAACCGACCTGAAACCATGACTCAAGAGCCGAGGTACACACTGAACCACGGGCTAAGTGTAGTGTTCCATCCCTGTTCCACACTGATTGAACAGAGGACATGTGTGTAGTTCAGTGTATCATGCTTTTCTGTGTTTTACCTCCTCTACCACTGCGTAGAAATGGCATTTTCTTGTCCTCTAGTTTGTTAATAAAAATTAAAAAAAAAAATTTACTATATTGATTTCTAGTTCTTGAATCGTATCATATTGTATCACTCTAAATGAGCCCATGTCGTTCTTGTATCGTATTGCCAAATGTGTATCATAATGCGCGTTGTATCGTTAAAACACCTCTAGTTCTTACAAAAGGTTGGTAATAGCATTATAACTATTTTAGTGGTTATGATGCAATGAGGATGACTGAAAATAGTTCTGACGGGAACGGTTTTCGGTCTTTTAAATTTTAAAGGCGTTCTCAAAATAATTGCGCGCTAACATTTTCAGTTATTTACTGTTTTTGTCTTTTTTTAGGTTTCCTGTGCTCATGTCTCCTTTCCAGATTCAGTGGTGTTGAAGCAGCTGTGTAAACTGTCTTCTATTAATTCCCCGTCATTGCTTCCCTACACTCAGTCTCTACTACACATCAGTCTTTTGCCCCCGTTTCTCTTGCATTCCTGCTCAGGCTCAATCTGTTTGGCACAGCGCGCTAAAGCAGGCTTTAAAATATTCCCCCCTCCTGTGCAAATTTGTTCCACCTTGAAGTGGATTTCATTATTTCATTTGAGCCCCGGCCTGACAGGGAAGTGAATCATTTTGACAGGCCCCGTCTGAAGCCTCTTTAACCCAAGCCCTTGATTCTGAGTATTTTTGGAGTAGGGGGGAGGAGTAAGTCATTGTTGGCACTTTGCAGCTGTGATGTAAACTAGGGGCTTGCAGAGCGCTTGGCCCCCATTGGCTGCCATCCAAGGCTGTGAAGGAAGCATGTTTCGTGTGGCAACGGTACAGAAGTGGAATCTTATCAATGTCGCTCCACTTGGTTCTGATTACCTAGCGCTTGCTGTCCAGTGACTGCTTCACACATTAACACACATTACCTTCATTTATTACAATCAGGCGCTGTGAAGTTGCAGTCCTGTTGGTGCATAGCATAGATAAACCTGTGTGTATGCGTATGTGTGTATCTTTGTTTGCGTGTCCCCACAACACCTGATTTGTATTGCAGGGTACAGCACTGTACATTTATGTCTATTAGGAAACATTTGTTTCAGCTGTGAGAAACCATGTGGAGGTACTGCTACATGCAGAAATAGTAAATGTGAGCTGAGTGCATTTTTCGATTCAACACACAACTCTGGGACTGCATCTGGGACTGAGGTGAGGTGTAGCTGTATAAACATATTCAGTATCTTCCCTTCAATACCCTTATTCATACTGCATAAATAGACCTACCAGCACAGATTTACATGATGTGATGTCCTTGTGATGTCCTTAAGCTTTCCATACAGAGCTACTTCTATGGACATTATCAGTGCAGCAGTGGGGAGCCTTAGTTAGATGGAAGGTTTCTCCGCTTTTTCCCGAATGTTTATGGAAGCTGCTACATTGCATTTGTCTGGTGTCTGGTCCTCAATTCAAAGTCGTTCCCGCTCTCTTCTCTTTCCCTCTGTTTCATTTCCTCAGCCTGATTGAAGTCTTCTAAAAACCAAAGTGTTTTCTTATGGAGTGCTCTGCCAACTATTCCTTCAATAAGACTTTACTTTGAACTTTGATTTTCTCTTTAAATGAGTGTTTTTTTTTTCCCCCTTTCAACCGAATGCTGAGAAACTCATCAGCTGGGGAAGCAGGGCCACCGTCATAAAAAGATGTGACTCAGAGGAACACACTTTAAGGTCAGCTTAGGTGGGAGTGTTTGTACTGCTAGCATTATTGTAGCCTTTGTATGTGGGCTGTTTACAGTGCTGGTGGAGAATTTGTATTCTCGTGTTTTGCAGTGTTTGTGTGTGTACTACAAAGAGTCAGACCGAGGTTGATTATCGAATGTCTGCGTGCAGTTTCTCCATTCTCATGCTCATTATCTGTGCATGTGTTGGTGTGGTGTTGTGCTGCTGCCACTGTCATTAGTGGGCTCCCGAGGCGCACCAGTAGTTCCGCTCCAGATTAGTTTTCTTGTGTCTGCCAGTTCTCTGTCTGGCAGATAGCCTGGCACGGCACTGCCGGGCTCAGCACAGCACAGCTTGGCCCGACCCAGATGGTGAAAGCTCTGTGCCACAACAACAACTCTGATTTAGCTGGCCTCTTCTCCCTCTCTGTTTTCAACTTTGCTGTTCTCTTTACTTTTCTGGTCCAATGTGTAATTGATCGCAGAAACAAGGGTTTAATTCAGATTGTCAATCTAAATCCAGCATCTACCTTTTTTTCATTCAAGCAGCATTAGAGAACTTTTTCTCTACCAAAATGGCTGTTGTGCACAAAGTCACTTTCACAGTAGAGCCACAGTTATTTCACCTTTAGAAGTCATGTAGTTATTAGAGTTTGGACTAATCTGATGCAGAGTCCGTATGGAGTCCTGAAACTAATGCAATTCACCAATCAGAAATTTGGCTGACTTCACTGATCTGTGTAACAATCCAGATTCCATAATCTGCTTCTGGTTAACTTGTTTTAATATGTTTTTGATCATGTAAATATGTGCTGCTTTGCACGGTTCATGTAGTTTTATTTTAATTATTCACTTTTGAAACCTAATGGAGTTTCCAATTCACCGTTACTTTTTTCAAACATCACAGGAGTTGACAGAGCCATTTGCACTTCTTCGCTTGGTTGTACGTGAAGCCTTAAGTCCAAATAAATTGCTTTAAAATACATTTAAATTTACCGACCCCCTCCGATGAAGTTTTTAAACTTTTCCCTATATGCTTTTTTTTAATGCAAAAAGACATCACATGAGCAAAATAGGAAAAAAAAGGTCAGATTGAGCATTCCTACCTCGGAATTGCAGTGTACTAATCAGAGTCTCACAACCCTGTGTTCAGACAGCCAGAGTTTAATATGTCACATACCTGAGTGTATTAGTTTTAGCTGCAAAGTTGTCGAAGGGGAAATCGTGAGCCTTCCATATTACTGAAGGATGTGAAAATCTGACAGTCAAACTTAAGCAAAAACCTTTTTCCTAGAGCATCATCATATGGAGGACAAAGCGAGTCCGAGCCAACATGTGGGTCAGCTGTTTATTTTTCTTGCGTTTTACCTGTGACATGATAATGATAATGCTGACAGGACATTTCACATGGCTTTGGAGTGTAAATAAAGAACGTTACAGCAAATGTCAGTCAAAACTGTTTGTCATTTGACGAAGCTGCAGATGAGGCTGGTGTGTGTTTAATGAGAGTCCAAGCTGCAAGTGAGTGGCGAGTGGACACAGAGGCTGAGACTACATAGATCTGTGCCTGCAACATGAAAGTAAAGGTGTAAAGTTACATCTTAGCCAATATAATGCCTGAAGGGATTTATTTCATGGAATAAAAAATTTAAAATATACCGTATCATATTGATGGACAAAAATAAGATTTTAGGGGTTTAATCGATGCCTCACAGGGAACTTTAATGCATTTTTGTAGAATATTTGCTATTTTAAAAAGAAGTGCTACAGCCTCATTAAACCTTACATGTAGTAGGGCTGTGCTAAAAAACTGATGTGGCTATATATCGTAACATTTATTTTTGTGATATTTATATGGATTTCCAGCACCAAAATACATATTAAAATAAAAAATAAGAAAAATAAAAAAAATTAAAAAATTAAAGAAAATTATAATATATATATATGTA
>JAQLOL010000012.1:23402261-23419210 GCA_029783665.1 Naso thynnoides | reverse complement strand
ATGCCCCCCCCCCCCCCCCCCCCTTCACCTGCTTAAAAAAAAAACTTTTTTAGAATCACTCAGCCAAATTGCGGGTAAAGTGTATTGAAAATCTCCAAAGCTGTAGCACTTATAGCCATTGGGGGAATAGCTGGTTGGGAATATGGGTTGGAAATATTATTTGATCTGAGATGAAAGGAGAGAGAAGGGTTGGAAAGGGGGATAAGCAGAGGGATGAAGGGAGCAATAGAAAGAGGGATGGAGGGAGGATGGAGGAGAGGTAACTCTGGGTCAGCACAGCTACTGTGACTGTGTATCCTCTCTGCGGGTGCTGTGGATGCTCATGTGCTATGAGTATGTGGTCCGTGTGGACTTCCTGTATTCAAATATATTGTGGTGGATATAAACACACACACGCACACAAACAAAACCAACCTGAACACGGTATAAATACAGTAACTCCCAGACCTTCCTACAAAATGTCCTTGTGCAATCTTCTATTAGCTTCACATACAAGTACGTACATACAAGTGCGACACACATACACACACACACTCACACACACTCTGTCCCCCAATGAGACCTTTCCAAAGTGTGTCCACAGAGGCCCTCCTTTCATTTCAGTGCTGCCTGTCAAACCTTCCCTCTCCGCCTCGCCACCCTGCTAAACGCTCGCCGCCAATCAATTTTTAATAATGCCAATCGCCACGCTGCCAGGAGGAATGGAAGGAAAGAGGGGGGAGGAGGGGATAGGAGAGAGGAGAGGAGGGGAAAGGAGAGGAGAAAGCTGAGGATGAAAGGGGAGGAGGGAAAGGTCAAGGTTCTGTGCAGCATCAGTGTTTTGCTAAATGTCATTAAATCTCTTCTTTTGAGTTTGCTGATACAGTCATCATCTTAATGAATCTTGGGGCTCTCCGATGATTCACCAAAGGCAAAATTTTTGAGCGTGAGGACACGATGTCACAACGGAAACACAATTAATGCTCGGACCTTCACCCTTTTCTGGCACTTCTCAGCTGCTAATATTAAATCACATCATTCTCCCTAACACTTATTTAAAATGGAGTTACCAATTTATTCATCTCCCTCGTCTCCTCCTTCTCTTTGACAGCCAAGAGAACCCTACTAATGTTTTTAATGCGCTGTGATGCATTATTTATCACACTGGCTGTTGATATGGAAAGAACGAGAAGGGATAAAGGAATCGGGGACTGGAAAAAAGGGAGCAAGAAATGAGTAAAGAAAAAGTGAAAGAAAGAAATAAAGGATTTTAATTTCAAAAAAATGTGCTGGAAAGGAAAGAAAGAGATGTTAGCAGGGATGAAACTAAACAGGGTAAGAAAAAAGAGAAACTAATTGAAAACAGTAAAAAGAAGCAAGGTGTTTGAGAGGAGAGAAATGTGGTCATAAAAAAAGGAAGTGGGGGGAGGAAAGAGGAGAGACGGAAAAGAGGACGTAGGGGGGAGATGAGGACATAGATCAGAATAGGGGACAAGGTCAGCCCAGTGCTCCCACGAGACCTATAAGCCTGCATACATATGAGCGGTTTTACCGTGACCCATACAAATGGTCTGGCCTCAATCTGACCTAATTGTGTTCCTCCACCGGCTTTATATGCAAGCACTGGTATTAACCTGCACAGCATATGATGGCACTGACCCTCTGTGGTTATGTTTAATTTGCCTGGTCTTAATTTCACCCTGCACTGAGATTTTAGAGGCCAAAAATGACTTAGCTTTACTTTTTAGGAAAGTGAGACCCTCTTCAGAGTTGTTACATCTTCTTTTGCCTCCCTAAATAATTTGACACTACTGATATTGTCCTGTATGTATGACAAAAGGCACCTCTGTAATCAATGGTACAATTAATCTATTTAAGTTACTGTTGTTTATGTATAACACATCCTACAAGAGGCTGAACTGAGACATAAATATGGGATAAAAAGCATGAAAGATCCTCCTCTGCTTGCCCCCAAAATAAGAACTACACCACCCGCCCACCTGTCTGACTCTTCTCGTCAGTAATTTTAGAACTTCTTGTTCTAAAATTTCAATTTTTTTTTGTTATTTGGTAAAACTTAAAGCAGATAACTATTAAACTCTAATTTTTAATTTTGTTTTTAATATTCCTTCTTAATGTCTTCAATCCAATCAACTAACTACACAGATTAATCAGTGAGTCTCTTAATTTGTCATCTATACTTGAGCAGCAACGTGCAGAATCTCCGGTCATAAATTTTTAGATACAGTTCAAAACTAATGTTAAGTGGTTGAACCATTATTTTGTCACTGAAAGCTAAGTGGACTTTCATGGGCTTCCTATCACTGGTTTCCATTATCCCAGGCCCATAAACTGCTTCAAGGTCAGTTTTATCATCCTGCTCATAATAGTTTGAGTTAGCACCAGCCCACTGGACGACCAATCCCAAAACAGTTGTTAAAACCAGACGCTGACTAGTACGGATAGCTCTCCACGGAAGTCTGTCGTGTTGTTAGTCAAAGCCAGATGGCATCATTGAGCAGCAGAAGCAAGACAGTGCACAGACGATTCAACAAGCTCTCTTTAGCCTAATGCCAATATGAGAAAAAAATACCATGTACATTGACACACAAAGGCACTGAGATGCAGATACACATACATACATGAACACACGCAAGCAAACACGAGTGGTTAGGCTTATATGACTAGACATGCATGCTTACATACACAAGCTTGGCTGATACACAAACATGTTAAATCACATATAGGCCTATGCATCCAAGTGTGTAGTGAAACATACAACAAGACACAAATAAGCACTCACACACAATAGATATGTAAATGTGTCCTTGTAAGTCAACACGCGCTGTAAACTGGCTCATCTCTCAGCATGCAGACCTAATACCTCGCATGTAGCGTGCGTTTTCTCCTCAGCCTTGCTCTGAAAAGCGGCCGCCTACTTATCCACGCATATGCCTTTAAAAACACGAGGGAACGCAAACACATACACACACACACACTCACACACATGCGCACACAGGCTAAGCTCCATTGTTGCTGAAAGTCCACCTCAGCAGCCTTGTGTTAGAGTGGCCTTGGTGTACCACTTGATCGACAGCTCAAAAAGAACTGCAGCTACACAAATGCACGGGCACACCCACACAACCCACACACACACACACACACACACACACACACACTACACTCCTCTGTTGATTATGTAACTCAATGACAGCGCTCTGCCTCAGTGCTGCCATAGATTCCCTGCTAACTAGAAGCTGAGGGAATACATAGTCTGCATGCAGTCTGTGCTGTACCAAACTAGTGAGTCATTCTTCTGAATCAGTCTAGTACGGCCTGAATGTCTAGCGAGGCCCACAAGATTAGCTCAAAACAGTGTGGGACTATAGTTTGCTCTATTGGATTCTACCTTGAAATGGGACAAAATTGAGGCTTGATCTGAGTTTTGCCGCTTACTATATTGATTTCACTGCGTGCAAACCACAGAAATGAAGTTACGAAAACATTGTTACGATGACAACTCTATGGGATTTCTGTCCGCTGGGTTCCTGTATAGTGGATTGTTATGTCAAATGTGCTTCAAATACAGTTTATTACAAGTTGCCCAAGCCTGTGCAAGTGCCAGCATCGGAAACCACACACAAACCAATACGTTCACACACACAGCTCACAGTCACTCGCCCTGTCATCATTGTCTGTGAAAAAGAATATTGAAAGTATGCTTTACGAAACTCGGGAGAGGAGGTAGGATTTTCTCATTTTCACCCTCGACTAGCAGATGTGTTTTTGCGAGAGAGAGTGGAGCAGTGCAGGCCAGGTCATTTCATTATCACAGTGAGAAAGCACTCCATGAAACTCTCCCAGGGAAGCAAGGAAGGCTGCCTTCATAATATTCTCCTCTACTATTGTCAAAACTTGCTCTATTTTACATTCTGCAGTTGAAGGCCGTTTTTCTTTCACTTTTCAATCACTTCCATTCCGTCTCTGTCCCATTTCAACATTGAGGTGTTTAGGTTTCTTTGTACTCTCCTCATACATGTACATAGTGGTTCTTAAGTGTTCTGTATATGAAACTAAGTAAAGCCTGGCTCACACTACAGGATTAAAAAAATCTTAACAGATTCTGAAATCGAGTTGTATCACACACATAAGGAGAATCTTCACAGATTTATTTTCTCTTAAATCTTAAATGTGCTGACACTACAAGATTTGAAAATAATGACCAGCACACACACTGCAGGATTTCATCAAGATTATCGGACCCGAGAAAGCGTTGCATCATCTCACGTCATCCTATGTCATCTCATGAGTAAGTGAATGTAAACAAAGTAGAGACTAGCGTAGTGCTTCTGGCTGTTGTGATTCTTTGCAGTGACAAAAGCCGGAGGATAAGCGAGTCTAGATGAGAGAGCGGTTGGGGAGACGCGGTCAACACAAGTTGTCCATTTTCAATTATAAATGTAGGTGAGATTTTACCCATCAGTTTTTATAAAATCCAGCAACAGTAGCATGCTAGCTAACTCGTGGCCAGGATGTTAAGCAGTGTTTATGTTTAGCTTTCTGGTTCCTTGTAGACGGTTTTCTCTGGTTTACTAGTGCAATCTTTATCGAAAATGAGTGGTGTAATCATCCTGATAAATATAAAAACAAGTCTGAAAATTATCGGGTCAGCCCCGACGAGTCTGTGAGCCGATCATGGGGGTTACGATCGATCTGTAACCTGCTCACACAACATGCTTTTAGACAAGAGCAGCCCCACTGAAAACAGGAAAGTCTTTCCTTTGTGTCTTTAAAAAAATCTGCATTTACATGAGCAATCAAAAGTGCTGTGATATGCAGGCAATGCCGGTAGTCGGTGGTGTAAGTTTGTAATGACATACTGTTGGAACTGCTGAATTTGTTTAATTTCTTTTGGTGCTATAAGCTAAAACCAGCCATAACTTAAAGAAATTCAGCTGTAGTTTGACTTCTTAAATTATGATACCAACACTCAAATTCACCCTAATGGACTATCATCATATTCGACCTGCTTTCAATGCACTGCGGAGTGTGGTAGTGGCTAGAGTGGAATGCATTGACTTGCGCGAGCATTAGCATTAGCATTAGCATTAACGTAGTCACCTCTGTCATAGGCTTTGTGGTTTGCCAGTTTACACAGCCGGAAAGAAGGTTGTGGTTTCAAAAGATTGCACTCTGGAACCCGGTTTCAAAAGTTTGCAGTTTCAGGGGCGCCGGCATGCTATTTTTGTGTAAAAGGAAGGCCACGCCACAACAAAAGTGTGTCGTTTGATGTCAAAACCTGCGCCATGTAAACTGCCTCTAAGAAATAATCTGGGCTGAACATCGCGTCCCAGACCAGATTTATCTGCTGATTGTCGGGAGGGTGGATTCGGAATCCTGTTGTGTAAGCCAGCCTTAACTGAAAGAGGGCAATTCCAGATGTGGAAATTTTCTGAAGGAACAATACCACAGGGTGTAAGTGTAACCAAATGCTTATATTCTTACTGTCAAATGAACCACTGCGTTCGACCTGGAGCTGCTTTCTAAAGTATCTCAGCATGCACAACATTCATCTTGTGGTGGAAACATGCCAATGGAAACATTAGCTGAACAAATATTGTTATTATCCTGAGATGCTTTTGGGAAACGGGGCCCTCGGACACAGGAGAAAAAAAACCCTGTGACAAGATCATTTGATCAACTAGAAACATTTAGCAAGTATTAGATTTCACCAGTGGTCACAAAGACGACAACCTGTTTTAAATGTATCGATTTTACAGGAATTCACATTTCCATCAAAGCGTCTAAAGTGCAAGTAAAATCTTCATTTTATGGGTGATTGCAATGTCTTGAGCCGCAGAAATATTTTTCAACATCTGTAACAAAAAGGGTGGCTCACACCCTTCCACCACCATTACCACTGCAGACTGCAGAGAGAAGTGCCGTAATGTGACTAATGGAACCGGATTCAGCTTGTGTGAGGAGGAAAGTTATTTTTCCCATGGTACAAGATGTGTTCATCAAGAGTGAAATTCAGGTCAGTCAGTCAAATAGCATCGCCTCACCTCAAACGCAGTGATCCTCTTTACAAGTGCACAGGCTAATCTCGGCAACAAAGTCACTCAGCAGACTGAGCCTGGGAAGCAGTTGTTGTTGTATACAATATTAAGGTTGTGAATTTGCTAAATTTACACCCATTGCTAACGATGTGCTAGCTCATGTCCTATTCAGTGGTGCTGAATAGGACATGAGGTTCAGTTCTTAATGTAGGTGTGACAAATTTAACTCCTGAATATTTTAGGGCCAACTAAATTAAGCTTTGGAGCAGCTTTTTGTTTATTAGGTTTGAAACCTATTTTATGGTATGCTGTCATCACGGTCACAAAAGCTGGTGTTTTATTGGAAATGACTCCATTTTAAGGAACTTTCAGATTAAGTAGTTTAAGTTAAGTTTCTAGATGTAGAAAAAGTCAAAATGCAAATCAAACATTTGGTAACACTTTCTATGAAGTCTGTCTCTATAATGTATTATAACACATTATGAACATACAACACATTGTAACAACACTTATGATGAGTTATAGGTGGTTATGGTTATAGTTACGGTTATGGTAGGGGTTAAGCCTAACCCTGCTTTTAACAAGGATTATTGTGTAGGCACATTATAACACATCATAAACATATTCATAATCTATTATAGATGCATGCTTTAGGTTAAGTGTTACCAGACATTTTAGCTAACAGAAAAACAACCAAATCTCTGAGTGGCTGCAAAGTACAAATATATTGTCTCGACCAGCGAGTTAGGTTATTCAAAGAATGCATCACTGAAACGTTAGCTAAGCTTTGGTAAGGCACCATTTGGTCTTTTTGTTTTTCAACAATAAAATATAAAATTGAAAAAACAAAACAAAACAAAACAAACAAACAGGTCAGTCCCTAATTTGAGGGAATTCAGCCGACAAGAATTATTTGAAGAGGGAAGACAGACGTGTAAGTATCAACTATTGGTAACACTTTCTATGAAGCCTGTCTCTATAACACATAACACATTCTGAAAATATAGAACACATTATAGCACATTATGAACATACTTCTTATGTATTATATGCGGTTATGGTTAGGGTTATGGTCAGTGCTTATAAGTATGATTATACAGCACTATAGGTGCATTAAACATTATAAATATGTTCATAATGCATTATAAAATGGATGCTTTTACCCAACTGTTACACAAAACCAGTATCGGGGAGTAACTAGTTACATGTAATGAAATTACGTAATTTAATTACAAAACAAATGTAACTGTAATAGGATACAGTTACTAAGAAAAATTGTGCAGTTAAATCACAGTTACTTATGCAAATGTTAATGATTACAAAGGGATTCTTAGCTTAGGCCAGGCCTATGTGTTGATTAATATTTATTTTGTTGCTTTTGCCATTTCTAGTCAAGGTTTCGTAAAGTCTGATGCTATTCTGACGCTTTTGATTGGTTCTCTCGTTTGAATTGAAGTGCCCCATGTCCGCCACTCACATTGCCTGGTTTAAACATTTGAAAATGATTAACAGTTGAAAACACAAAACTCCTGTTTTTTAAATCAATCAAAAAATCCTACAGCATCCATTCTCATGCTGCTCTTATTGTTCTACTCATTCCCTGTCTCTGTAACAGTGACCTCTACATGCAGTTGACTGCTTTTTTGATCACATGCTGGGCATTTGTGGAAAACAGCACCTGTGTCATTTGCACCATATGAAAACAAACAGCAGCTGCCATTGTCCCTAAAATTACCTAGAATACAGTGTGATGTTCCAGGCTGTTTGACGAGAACTTTTAGATTAGTCTACAGCAGTGCTGGGCTTGAAATCTGATGAATGGTTAAATCCCACTTTGATTCCCATCAGGTTTAATCTCAACTAATGTCTCCACATCTCTGGGAGTGTTTTACCTCTTTCCTTCCCCTGTAGTTCTTCATCCTGACATATGGCCAAACACCAGACCTCTCTTTTGAAGTTAAAGTGAAACATATTGCAGAGAGATCAATGTCTGTGTGTGAGGGTAAAGAGGACTGTAAAGCTAAACATCCCTATCTCTTTCCTTTTGTTGCATTCCCTTTTCCTTCATCTCTTATCATCTTTACAGACAAACAGAGATGGGCAATATGTTTCACGTCAGATCAAGGATGAGTGGAGTATTTTTTGACAACAGGACAGCATGGCCCAGTTGTTTGGGCTGGGAATGAGTGGCATCCTGCAGTCAGGCTGAGTGGACGGGAACATATAAATCTAAAAAAAAAAAGCATTCAGATGAATTATGGATTGGCACAGACTGTACTTCTTTTGCTGTTACACGGCAGCACTAAGGTGGCTAGTAGAACAACAACGTTTCTACAGTGTGCATCATGGCAAATGAGACATTGCTCCTCATTTATCAATATTTCCTTGTGTTTAAAGTGTTGCAAGATGATGAAGCACTGCACCAAAAACTTGCTCAGAACAATAACATGCATGCAAAATACTTTAAAGGACTTGTTACACGCTAATTTACTGCTGAGGCGGCTTCAGTGCTGGACACTCTGCAAATATAATCCTAAAGCAATTCAATATGTAGCGCTTTCCCCTTTCCTAACCCTGAAATCCTTCTCAGAGCAACTGTGTGACTAGAAATTGCAGTCACCATCTCTCCTGGCCTGTTTCTATATGCTGCTGCTCGCTCTGTGGTGCTGACGTCCCGGTAGTGTCTACCGAGATCACTACGTCTCCACAAAGGCAGATGAAAGGGAAACACACGGAGATCACAAAAGAAGGCAAGCCTCTCTGTCCAACCCTCTGATCATTGCTGATTCCTTCATCAACATAGCTTTTACACGCCGTTCAAGCATATACACGGTACATGAAAAGAGAGAATGATAGGCACGCATACACACAGGACACACACACACTCCCAGATCCAAATCTGCTTCATCAAAGAGTGAGGACGATTCTGTCTCGACCTTGGGAACAGCACAGTATGTGTGACAAAATAATCTCAATTTATTCTCTTATGCAGAGATTACATTTATTTTGCACACGAACCAGCCCTGAAAATACTTTCTCAAACTTTCTGAAGACCTGCTGTCGAAAAATTAGTTACAAAACACGGACATTTTGAAAGCTGCAAGTTATCACACACCCCCACTCCTCCTCCACTCCTTTTCTCTTTTGCCTGCAGTTGGTTGAGAACAGCAATGCTTTTCTCACATCCATTGTTTGATCCATTTCACACCAGCCCACCTCTTCTTTATCTCCTCCTGTTTTCTCCTTCTTTCACTGGCAAGCAGCCTGAACGCTCACAGCAGTGGGACGGCTTTCGAGCAGTTTTGAATGAGAGGTTAAAATGCAAATGTAGAGCACTCTGTTTTCCTTTCTATTCTTGCTCCACATCTTATTTCTTCCCCTCATTCTTCTTCTGTACGAATTTGTTGTCGAATAGAGTAAATGAGTGTGAGTGTGAAAACTATTTTTTCCACAGTGAGTTAATGCATAAAACAGTGTTTCCCCCTCCTGTTTCCCTCCATCTTTTTTAGTGCTGTACCTCAATAAGAATCAATGTGGAATGAGAGGCGACAGGGTTTTTGCTTCCTGCGAACACTTTAATAGGAATCGACAGTTTAGAATTCTGTTGTCACACCGTAACTGGATAGAAAAAGCACATCATCTATCCCCCCAGATGATTTTACCCTGTCAAAACCTGTTATAGCTTCACATTTGCTTGTGACATGCACATACACTGCAACCTCACACACTAAAGAGTGTGTGAAAATTATACGCACACTCACAGGTGCATGCACAACTGGTCCCCTTCTCACTTATGCATCAAATATGTTAAATATTTCATTTTGAGCAAACACAAATGCTTAATTTTGTTGCTTTTAACAAAAGACATCACAACTGTCTCTGAAAATCTTATGCAAGCGCTGAACACGGATCGATTATCGCACCACAGCTTGATCCATCACAAAAGAGGCACTGATAATAGAGGACAGTGCCGGGGTGAGAAACAAATAGGCTGCAGAGCGCACATATACACAAACACAACCCCTTGCCATAGTTACATAATTAGATGTACAGCACCTTGGCAATCAACAACTCTGATGTTGCCTTGGGGACTACAGCTTTGACTATAAAAAGGAAGGATCTATATGTGGAGGCGGTTGAGGGCGGAGGTGCGGAGCGAGGCAGCGGGAGGAAGAAAGAGGAGAAGACACGGAGAATGAAAAAGTGTGAGAAAATTGGTGCGAGAGAAGTGAAGGTGTCACTGAGGGGCTGAGCAGCTCTCTGTTTATGTGCGAGCGTGCGTCTGTGTGCAGAGTGCACCTGCATGTGTGAGATTAGAGGTGTTCAAAACTTCACAGCGTGCACCGAGCGTGTGCATGTACGGCTGCTGCCGTGTGCGTAAGCTTGCAGAGGGAGAAGAAAAAATGACAAGGACAAAATGTGATAGAGTTGGTTAGTAAGTGAGAGGAAGAGAAAGAAAAAAAAGAAAAAAGCTAACTAGAGAAAGGGACAATTTTCAGCCTCTCTTTCCCTCCCACTCTAAGCTGACTGCATTGCCTGGGCTTTGCAGCATATAGTGAAGATTAGGCCAGACGAGAAAGCCATAAATTCTACTTTTCTCTTTGCAGAGGTGAACATAAATCACGGCTGGTACTGGCGTGCCATCACTGGATTTTTGCTTTTCACTTATCTAATGAATAGTAAAAAAAAAAAAAATGTTCAAAAGCTGTCATATTCCGAACCGGGCGGACTGCTTTCACTTCCATCCCTGCACAACTTTTGTCCTCTTTTCCAGCCACCACTGAGGTTCAGAGATGATGAGTGGGTTTCCACGTAATTGGGAGTATTCATGAGCTGCGTATTGCCCGACTGTGTGTTTGTGTGTGTATGAATCCGTGTGTATGAGAAGAGAGTGAGAGCCGACTTGAAAGGCCTGTGCATATGAAAGTTACCTTACAGCATATGCAAATGTAAATATAGACACAAACAGCAGCACAGGCCTACACAACATGACTGCACTCAGCTAGGAAATTCATTCACTCTTATGTTCAAATAAGCACAAAAAATGGGCACATGCAAACCCACACGCCTTCTTGCCCATACACGCACAAACACACATACCCACACACATACACACTCTTGTTTCCGTCTCATGAGGTTAGGGGGTGAGAAGATGGCGTTGTAATGAGCTGTCACTCACAATAGCCCTTGCCCTGCCCTTGTATTGGAAAAGCCAGAGAGAGACATGGAAACCATACATAAAAACAGAGTCAGTGAGAAGCTACAGCAGTAAAAAGGGAAAGAATGTCCACGTTTTGGCCCTCCGTCGACACTAAATGCATGTCTACACAACAAAACAATTCAGTTTAACAATAATTTTCTAGAGGGAATAGATTTCCAAGAACTTGCTTCATGTATTAATGTGGGTGACAAAAGTTTAGAAAGAGTAAATTAGCTACATTACATTCTCTAATATCATACACAGAGCCAGAAAAGTAAAAAACTGTACAGTAACAATCATAAATGTGCTTTGGAAATGCTGACAATAAACACCTTTTTGTGCCCTGCAACTATTTTGTCAGACAGACATAAAATAGTGAAACCATAGTAAGGCAGTTTGCTTGGTCAAAAGGTAGAATTTATTGTCTCCAATAACTCAGTTATCTTACGACAGGAACAGAAAAGTATGTTAACGGAATCGTGAGTTTGGCTTGTTTGAACAAAGAGGTGATCAAAGAGAGCAGGATGTGGGCAGAAAAAAAGATTTAAAGTATTAAAAAACTTAGTAAATACTGTGACTTTTGCAACAACTTGCAGTTGAACAGGGTTATGAAGGAATCACTGTGAGGTTGCCCGGCAACCAGCAGAGACCTCAGGAAGTCAGTTTTCCTAATGCAAATAGTCAAAAAGCACAAAACCACAGCCTGGTTTTACTCTTTGATTTTTCCAGGATTTAACAAACAACATGTAACATATCAATCAGAGAGCTTTAGAGGTACTCAAAGGTGGATTTCATTACCTTCGAACAGACATGCTAGCTGGATGCTAGCATAAGTGCCCCTTTAAGCCCACTGTACAAAAATATAGCCAAAATATTCCTGAGGTGCTCAGACAGGAGGTCCTGTCAATACATTCACCCCACTCAACTGTAAACAGGGACTAGTTGTCAATTAAAGGGCAACTCTGTCAATTTTCAACCTTATCTCCATCTATCCAAATAGGATAGATGAGATATGGTAAACAGTGATGACACTGGATCCAGGAAGAACTTCTAACTATTTACCCCTCGCCTTTCCCCTCGCACTCCAGGCGAGCCAGTGCCATGTTTGTTTTGAGAGGTTATTCTGACCCTGGCGGACCAAAACCCCCTCGTTATTAAAAAATACGCAATATTAAATGAAATAAACGTTCTGATGCAACAGATAACAACCTTGGGGACCTCAAAAGTACTGTTTTTTGTGATGCAATGCATCCTGGTACATGTAGGCACTGCAAGAACGGCCATGTGAACAGGACAGCTCTTGAAAACTCAGCTTTCTCTGTCAATGTAGCACAAACTGAGGAATTTATTGCTTCAATAAACTACAATTACCATTACCACTCATTGGACATTTACATGTAAAGTGGTGGGTTTTGTCTTTAAGATGCTTCACTCCCTTTACAAAATAAAACATTGAAACCAAACTTGTAAGAACCCCCCCTCCCAAGCACTGAGATTAGAACTACCCAAAATGATAACAACAAACTTTGTGTTGAATATATATCATGAAAACTTTGTTTTTTTTGCTTTTGCTAATATCTCATCTGCTAACATAGCAGGAGCAGGATTTATAACTTGTACTGAAGCCAGACATCAGGGGGCGATCAAGATATTTTGGCTCTACTTTTGGGGAGCTGTCTTGTTGTCCATCTTTATGGCCTGTCATCTGGACATAAAGACAAAAAGAGAGGGGCATAAAGGAAGAGTGAGAGTGGTGCAGACAGAATCAGAGAGTGAGGGAGATGGAAGTAGCGTGGAGATGTCACGCATGTCTGTATCCTGCGAGAGCTTTCATGCCCTACACAACCTCAATACTCCTCTGATCTCTCCAAACTCTGCTCTGCCCTGGAATGACAGGAGGGTATGAGAAGATCCAGACTTATAGATGAGAGATCAACCTTTCACTCCTGCACACACACACGCACACACACACACTTCTTTTCCTGCCTGCTTATTACCGCCAAATAATCACTAATTCCAAACTCTGTGCCTGATTAAATATAGAAAAGGCAGGAAGAGAGGAAGACGAGAAAAAGAGACGAGTGTGGGGAACAGAGGAACAGCACATCGAGGGAGAGGGAGAGGGGAGGAAGAAGAGGGGAGGAAGAGGAGTATGAAGGAAGTGATACAATCAAAACTGCCTGTTAGGCTCCGCCAAAAAAACAACAGGGAGTTTTTCAGTAAGACAGCTCTATCGGCTTCCAGCTAGAGCCCAGGTGGGCGATGTGAATGTTCTCTCACTCCCACACACTTTAGAGTCAAAAATATGCACATGCACGTGATTGATGAGGTACACACACACGCACATGAGAACAGTTACGTTTGCATGATGTATCCGTCTGCCTACACTTACCGAATAACTTGTACAACGTAAATGACCAAACACATGCAGGGCGCAGAGGAAGAATCCTTCCTCTTTGTCAGGTGAGAATGACTCAGTGGCCAAAAGGTCAATCTGTTCTCATCTTTGATTTTAATTACTCTTATTCATTCCTAAATTCACAAAGATGGCTCTGCTATTCACTGGCTTGTGATAATGTCTAAAAGCTTGATCCCTCTCTGCAATTCAACATGCAAGAAACAGCCAAGAGGGCACTGAGAAGGAAGAAAGACTGAAATGGTGACCATGAAAGTGAATGTAGCACTGCAGAATGAATTGAACTTTGGTTCATATGAAACGTTCACTCTCTATATTTTCTCTTTTAACTCTCCATTACGGTTTCTTTCTCTCTATTTGTCTTTATGGTCCTTCTTTTTTCATCTGTAGCTCTTTCATTTGTCTGATGCCTCTGTTTAATACCCTCTGTAAAATTTGGAGGTTGAGTTTGGAATAAGAAACAGAGTTTAGAAAGTACATGTTAGAGGGAGTTTTAAGTAGCAGCTAAAGAGCATCACCAGGTTCATTCCTTGGGGAAGTAAAAAAAAGGGGGAGGAGAGGGGAGCACAATTTCATTATTTATGGAGGAAAAGATCCTTCAAATTGAACCTGTAAAGTATCCTCAGCTGCCTTTCCCTTCTAACAGAGGAGACTGGGACAAAAAGAGGAGGGTACAGGACCTGATTGAAGAAGCGTCCAAGAAATTATGAGGATAACATAATGAGAAGAAGATTTCACATTTTGCCTCCCCCCCCACAGAGGTTATTTTGGTAGTTTTTATCAACTTTTAATTTTTTTGGTGTTGTCAAACCAAACCATCAAAGCAGTCTTGGTTTTGGTCTTTAAAGGAATCATGAGTAGTTATTTTACAAGTTTGTTGTAACAAGATTATGTAACATTTGACGTTAGAAATAAAACCTTTTTTAACCATATAAATTGCTCAGATAAGGTGCTAACCTTGACCCTGGACTGGTATGACAAGTGACTTGAAGTTGCTAATATTAGCCAATGTAGCTAACTTAAGTACAGTACAGGTGAAGTCTTCACAGGGCAAGCCTAACCTGAGGACAGTCAGATGGTCTGCCTAACATTATGAGTCATAATTGAGAGAAAATCCAGCTGTGAAAAGGCAGCGTTAAATCACAGTGGAGGCTCTGTTTATTTGTATTCAAACTTGCAACACTGGAGTTCATCTGTGGCCACAGGTACCAAATGACCTGCAAGCGAGTGACCCCCGCTCAGGAGGTGAAAAGTCAGAGAGCAGAGGTCAGACCCATCTTGGAGAGCGCATATGATAGCAGATTAGCAATGCTAACTTTAGCAGCCGTGGCAACAAGCAAGAAATCGTTATTTAGTAGGCTGGTTCAAAAGGGCAACCACTCAAAGGTATCTTCATCATGCTAGATGAAAACTGCTTGTCATCCGTCACCATGACAGCAAGTGGACTTTTAAGATGATGTAAGGAGTGGATTATCCAAGCTGTTTCAATCAGCAAGGGGAAATTATAAAAAAAACCTGGATGTATTTTACCAACTTTGTTCACAAGAAGGATGGATTAAATCTGTTGCAGCCAGGCACATGAGAGAGGGCTGCTAGTGTTACACTGGTCGAGGAAAAGTTTAGCCTTTAGATGTGAAATCAGTGCCCGGTTGGGCCCGACATTTTTGGCTTCTGCAAAGCTTTTAAATAATAGATGGGTCGAGTTTTGACTTGGGTTATGGTTATAAGTTTGCACATAATATCGCACATTTTTTTTCAGAATGAGGTTGATTTTCTGAGCTTTCACATCATGAATAACAGCTTCAACCAATCATGTTGTGCAGAACAGAAGTCGAGTCACAAATCCTCTAGATGTCAAAAGCTTTCAGGAGCTCTAAGTTTATAAAGTTGTGGTCTACAGTCAAGGGAAAAGTTGGACAACTGAATGGATGACCAGTTAACAAATAAAACAAAAACAGCGGATTACTACAGGGAAAAAAAAATCCCATAAGGGTGACATTGGTGTAGACGGGTCTGTTTATATGGCATGGGATGACTTACCAGATATTTCTGTACAGGGTATGCAGCAAACTAGACCACCCAGAGCAGCAGGAGTAGCAGGCGGAGGCAGGGCAGAGCAGCCAGAGGAGAGTGTGGGAAAAATGAGTGCTACCGCAGCTCCACAGTCTACTGCTAAGGCTATCAATCATTTCTTCTGAAGAATGAGCTGGCACGAATCTATTCAAACCTTTTATGGAACAAGTGTTGCAACTGTCACAAATTTGCATGGCTGCCGGTATGAATAGTTTTGATGCAAAATATTCGCAGGCGAGTATTTCGAATTTACGTGTCATTTATTTGTTGTGTCCCCGGTGTGTGGAAGGCCTTAAGGCTGCAGCAGCAAAGCCACTGAGTGTACCCAAACAAGCATCAGCGTGTTTTATTGCTTAAGAATTCAATCTTTCATTTGTAGGAGGTAGATTATGTTATTTTCTGTCGCAAAATTGCATATTTCCACATTAAAGTGTCCGCATGCCACACAGTTCCTCGTTTCTAAGTTAATTTAACTATTTACCCACTTCATGGCATCAGAGTTTCTTTTTTTTTTCAGTTTCAAGCTGGGAAGCGTCTGCTCACATGCCATGCTCCCTTGGTATTAATTTCGGTCCTATGCTTTGATGTACTTTGCAGGAATGACGCCAAAGCACAGCAGTTCTTCATATTTATCTCATCCTGTGGAACAGACCCCCTTTAGATCTGGCACTAAATGACTCAAATGAACTTGGAGTTTGTCCAGAATGAGCTTAAACACATAAAAGTGCACATGTAAATGCACCCAAGATACACTGGAGTAGGTGATCCAAGCACCTCAGGGAAGCATTTTGCTGCAATGATGCAACAGTGTAGATCCAGTATAGCCTTAATTTTAAATACAACTACACAATGTATTTGGAAATGGAATAGAAAGCGGGATGTTTTGAATCTTTTTGTTTGTACTCTTCCCTTTGTGTTTAAAAAGACAAACTGTCAGTAGCTCACCCAGCTGTGATGTTTAAGACCGACTTTTGGAATCCTAAAAAGTGCATGCATCATTAAGGCTTTTCACATATTGGAATAATCTGGCGCTTTTGGAGAAAGGCAGTTGTCAGGTCGGATATGTATACCTGCATTGTCTGTGGGAGAGAGCAGCTGTTTTCAGCACGGATCACTAAAATGCATTCGAGTGAAATGCAGAGTAATATCTCTTTATCAGCAAGCCACATGGTAGAACACATTGGATGCACTGGCTGCGAGTGATGAAATCAAAAGTTACATC
>JAQLOL010000012.1:23365692-23397070 GCA_029783665.1 Naso thynnoides | reverse complement strand
GGGAGTATCATGGACTTGTACAGTGTTAAGTCATCAGCATAAAACTAAATGAATGTACCTGAGAACACAGGAGCCTTGTGAATAGCTTGTGGAAAGAGAGGCGTTAGACTGTAGCCCATGATGTCACACTTTTTAAAATGTCTCTGGATATTCACAGCAGTGTCAAACATGGCTGGATTAACACACTCGGAAACCCCATGGGAGAAAAAATGTTGTTGGCCATCTAATGTATGCTGCCACATATACTGTCCCTCCTGCCTGCTATGGATTATATATGTACCCTGTCACCTCTAAGTTCCCAGAGTTAAGTACAGTGCACACAGCAAACCACAGTATTAGGACCGCAACCAAATAAAGATGAAAAACCTGACAACTCCTCACGAGTGAAACCAAAACATCTTGATCCCCACATGCTGTCTGGCTGCACAACAGGCTCCTTTATGTTAGGAGACGGAAAAATAGCTGATAAAAAATTGAAGTCAATATCAAATACATTTTTCCCAAAGATGATTTCTTTTGATTTAAGTAGTTCTTATTATGCAACTGTATTTGACACACAAAAAAAAAAAACGTGGGTGAAATGTCATGATTGACAGCTAACCCTAATCTATGACTGATTTGGGTGGCAGTATGAGCGGGACCTCTATCATGCGATCACTGTGACACAGACTCTGGTTCCAAATCACCAGTCCAAGAAGGCAGAGCCTGTATCAGGATATCGTTTCTTTTTTTTCTACAGTAGGAGAAAGTGGAGGCACCTCGTCCAACATTATTCTTGTCAAGGCTGCAACTGCCAATTATTTTATTTTCACGACCAATCCATTAATCATTTTGTTTATTAAAAGCAAAAAAGCAAAAAAAAAAGCAAAAAAAGAAAAAGAAAAAAAGGAAGTGATTCTCATCACTGTTTTACCGAGCCCAAAATGATGTCTTCAAAATTCTTCTTTTGTCCAACAGTCCAAATCAATTTCCAATTGTTTGCTTGAAAAATGACTGAAATGATCAATCAGTTATCACAATGATTGTCAACTGATTTTTTTATTCACGCATTTTCTAACTTGAAAATGTTTTTGAAGTGCACGCTTCTTATTTTGTTGCTACTTTTGAATACAGGTCCATTTATGAACAGCTGAAACTGAGAGATGAAAGTTATATTCCCGAAAATTTACATTCCCTACAATTCCATAAGATTTCTTTGAAAGCAAACCCCTGATGCTCAAAACAATCCTCCACATCAAAGAGGTCAAATAAAGTGTAGCTTTTGTGACTGAAAAATGTTGTGCAAGACGAGAGGAATGAAATACATAAATTTTCTGTTGCCTCTTTAGAGGATTGAGAACTCACAAGAGCTGAATGTTAATTTACTTGCCATTATTATGAGACTCATTTGAACCAGGGAATTTTAATAACGACTATGAAAACAGCGAAGGGTAGAGCAAAGGAACAGAAAGGGGAACAGGAGGACATCACTCAGGGGAGAGAGCAAAAGCAGAGAGAAAGGTGCACAGAGAGCTCAGGCTGACATGAGATGATACATGCATGGTAATAAATGGGAAATAAAGGAAAAAAGGGAGGCAAAAAAGAACAGACGAACAGTGTTCTTTCCCCCAGATAAAAAAGAGGTGCATTACAAGACTCAGCTGAATTATGCTCAACTTACTTTGAACACATTTTGACATATAATATTTCAAATTTGACATTTCTTTTTCTGTCACTGTCCCTAAATGACAAATGAAAATGAATCAAAGGCGCACACAAACTCAAAAAACCTGCCGACAGGGAATTTTTGAGGTCTCCTATCTGAACCACACACCTCTGAAATCGAATTCTCTGGCACTTAATTTCAGTAAAAAGGTAGAAAAAAAAATCAGCGCCAATCTGCACACAGGAGGCCAAGCAGCCAAAGAGCTCCCAACATGTGGGCCAGATGAACCTGCGCTCTTGGAACTTTGCCTGGACAAACAAGAGAGAAAGCTTGTAAGGTCTGTGCATCAACACACCTGACACCAGCCAGGACTCGGCTCTGTAACACATGTAGACTTTGGCAAGCCATGTGAAAACTAAGCTTAATATGATATAAAAGCTCCAGTAACAATACTTCTTAGTTGTATTCTTACTCTGCTAGCCTTGATATGTGACATATAGGGCTGTACCTAACAATAATTTTTTAATCTATTAATCTATCAATTATTTCTTTGATTAATCAATTAATCTATTGTTTTTTATTATTATTTATTACTCAATTAATATAACAACAAAATTACCTAAAATAAAATTTCAAAACGTGTCATTTATATTTCAATATTTTATTTAACCGTCTTTAACCATCAACAAACAAATATGACTATGTATGCACTGCTGGGCGTTATTTCTTAACAAGAAATAGCCCAATCTAAACTGATAATCTTTTTTTAAATCACTTTATGCAGCTCGTTCATGGCTAATAGAGCAAAGAGCAAATGTTAAACAGTCAAATAACAACGTGAGATGATACGTGGGGTAACATGACGTTTAACAGCAACATTGATGCAGGGGGAACAAACATTTAACATTAGAAAATCAATTACTACCGACAGCAACACATTCCTCCTGTTTAAAGTCCTAATATTTATTAAGTTTGTGTGGGGACAAAAAGTAAACAGGACTTACGGTGCCATCCTACTCCTAGTGCCCAGTACTATCGCCCTGCTCGAGGGCTTTAAGTGCTCGAGCAGGGCGACAGTCTCCCTGGCCAACACATTTTCCTGATAACCTCTTATGGAGATCTGAAATAAAACCGTAAAACTTTGGCTCTGCTCCAAAGTTAAGGAACAATGTAAATAACTAAAAATCCAGCCTTGAAACTCAACCTTTCTCAACAACAGTGCAAGTGTCATGATTAGGACTGTATGTTATCTTTGTTTGCTTAGTATTTATGCTTTTAGTTGCTTTTAATGAACACCATTTCCCATAAGCCCTTGACCATAGCTGGCTAAATGTCACGGCCAAAGAAATAAGGCAAGTCCATAGGTGCAACAGCAGGACAGAGGACTGAAGGGTGTAGAGATTTTTAGATGGAATAAATTGCAGCTAAGAAGTTGCAGAAATGAGTTAAGAAAAGAGTGTTGGTGTGTCGTGCACATGGAAGAATGACAATTTCATTGATGTATTTGCCAGTGTTTTGGTTCTGGTGAATTTTTACAGTGACTGCATTTTTTTTAACAACTTCAAAAAAAGTTTTGTTAAACAAATCATTGAGGTTTTTAATTTCTAATGGCAAAATAGAGCAAGTAAGTGTCTTGTGTGGAGTATGAACCCAAGTTATTTTCAGGAAAATCGTAAATTTTTTTAAAGAGAGGCTTGCTTGGATGTGACATCTGGTCTTTGGCTCTCTTAAATGCACAGGATTTCCTTAAAGTAAAACTAGACAACTTTTCTGGCTTAACTTTGTCATCATGAAGACCTGATTAAACATTGTAATAGTCGTTAAAAATGACATCATTTGCTGCTAAAGACGCAGAGCCTCTTAGCGACAGGTGATGAGCTGATAATGTCGTCGTGCTCTGACTTGCCTCTGTCAACAACAGTGTCAGTCGGCTCGAGCTCGACTTGAGACGGAACATTTTACTCCGCTGCAACTTTCCTTGCAACTGTTTCGTCTCAGTCCAAACCGGACTTAAAAGAGAGAGTGACAATAAACGAAATAAACTGTGAGCCGGCGCAAATGGCTGCAGCGGATTTGCTTCTCAACGAGTCTCATGCTACAGCTAACATTAGCTTGCCAGCTTGTTTGCAAAGGTTATCCATTTCAACTTTAACTAAACATGGCAACACTTACACAGCTTACTGTGCTCTTATTCACTGCCCACCGATGTATGTGCTCGCTAATATGTTGCATACGTTGCGTTAACTGTGAAAGATGCACAAAAGCAAAGCTTCAAAGAGACACACAGGATAATCACTATGCACACAACAAGTCTAAAAGCAGCTATATGAGGATTTTAACTAATGATCTTGATTAATGTAATCAGGCTACTGAATACTCTGAAAGGTCTCTAAAGTTTGCACCACATGACTGAGACTATCCTTCTTGTTCCTTTCTCCATACGCACCGCCCAAAAAGACAATCTTACGTGTTCCTACTACCCTCTCACCTGTCCTCTCCTGCTCCTTTGTTCCTCTCCTCTTGTCCTCTTTTACTCCCCTGTAGACTCCCCCTCTCCCCCCTACCTTTTCCCTCTGCTAATGAGCAGGGTAATTACGGTTGGCAAAGGCCAAAGGGAGAGGGAGAGGTTGAGGAGGAGAAGACAAAATAGGAGAGGAGAAGGAGGAGCCCCTGCTTAGTCTAGCCTGGTGCTCCAGATAGCATTTGTTCTCTCCTCTTCTCTCCCTCTCTCTCTGACACATAGCCCTACGCTTAATTAAACATGCCTTGGAGGGATGCAGAGAGAGAGAGAGACCCACACACAGTGGAGAGAGAGAGAGAGAAAGAGAGTTAGAGAGGGAGTGTTAGAGAGGGAGGGGGCGATTGAGTTCGTGCTGGCAAAGAGTTAGAGGAAGGGGGAGGAAAAAAGTGAGGGTGATGCAAATGCAGAGAGAGAGGCTGATAAGAAGCTGGTGATGGAGTGTGAGAGAGGGGGAGGTGGGGAGTGTGAGGGGAAAGGTGGGGAGATATGGCGAGGAGGGTGGAAGGGTGGGCGGTTAGTGAGCCAGAGTGGAGGGAAAGATGGAGATAGAGTGAGGAACTGGAGGGGGTTTGAAGCGAGGTGAGCGAGCTGGGGAAGAGGACATCTTCTGGAGAAAAACCCCCCAAAAAACGAGTGAGGTCTGATGGAGACGAAAAGGAATTAAATGAAGAGTCAAGAGCATATATATGAAAATAATAGCAGAGGCTCCTGTGAGAGGCTCGAGTGCCCACTCCAGAGAAACCAAAGTAGTAAAAAATGGCGCCTACAAGTAATTTATCGGCATCCTCATTTCACAACAGAAAGTGAGAAGAAAACAGTATTACAATGTAAAGTGATAAAAGTGTTAAAACAAACAAAAAATACATGTTACATATGTTTACTTCTCTGAAGTGCATCACTGTCGTATCATAGAGCGCTGCGTCAACGGAAACCTGTTGCACAAACCACGTCCAGAGTAAGCCAAATAATTTTTTTAAAATGCCTTCAAGAATGATAAATAAAATTCCCGATCAATGTGCCGACTGCCACATTTCGTTTTGACACAGAAATGGCTTTACCAGGCTTTGGTAGCGATCATGGTTTGGATTAAGAGGTATTTTTTGATGGTTTGGGAAACACTGTGATTTGGATCATGATCACAATACTGAAGATGTGGTTAAAATTATGAAACAATCAGGATTGTGTGTTAAAGTGAAAGTTTTCCGATGGTTTGAAATCCACAGATGAACAGTGATCACCATGGAGGGACAAAGTCTGTTTTCTGACAGACTAACTGTTAAAGTCTGATGTTTGGTTGACCCATCCATCCAGCCAACCCCCTCTTGTGCTCACTCTACAATAACATGAACTGACCCTCTCTATGAGGCTTTGTCACTTGAACATAAACAAACGTTTCTTTGGGACACTTCCTGAAAGGACTCATGCTATTGTTTTTCTTCATGTAGTGTCTCCACATGTCACACAGACAGAGGACGCAGTCAGGATACTTGTGTAGTACTGCTGCTCTGCTCCTTTTTTCTTCTCCAAGTTACAAAACAGCACTTTCCATAATGCACTTGAAATTTATATGCTTAGACATTTTTTAAGGTCTTGAAGAGCAAATCATCACGCATATGTCATACAAGAGAACCAATAAAAACAATGATTAAACAATGCCATGTTGACATTTAAAGTGTCTAAGTTGATTTACAATGTCTATTCATGTAATGTATAACATGCGAGAGAAGATTTTGCCTTAAAAGTGGCCGTTGGCTGCTGAAAAACTTTGAAAAGGTAAAACAGTAAGTTAAATATTTTTTCCTCCAGTCTACAGTTGGTTCACGCTAACTGAGATGAAAAGGCAGCAAAGCATCCTTTCATTCTTCATTCATTCTTCGAACAGCTTCCTTATTCGCAAACATTTGCAAAGAGACATTTCAGGAATGTATAACCTGGCCAGCTTATCAGCAAATTGCTTGACACGCTGCGTATTCAATTATAAAATTTCATTTGTGTAATTTTGAAAGGAATGTCCTCAACAAATTTCAAAGCAATGTGTCAGTAAGATTGAAGATTCTGGTTTACTGGTCAGGGTCAAGTGGCCGCCAAGCTCATAGGACTCACTGGCCGCGGTGCAAAATAATCCACGGAAAAATGTAAAAAATAACTGCAATTACCTTTGAAGAAACCTTTTTAAAACCCCAGCTTTTGCCATCAAACAGACAATCCATCTGACTCAACATTACCGTGCAAATAGGGCAAAAAACAGCACAAACTGCTCATGATTCATAATCCATTTCTTCCACAGAGCATATTTAAGTATTTAGGCCAACAGCAAACAGCTAGACCACAAATATATATATTTAGAAGTAAAAAAGAAGAAGAAAGCATCAAGCCAAAACATACCTTTGATGAGAAAAATGAGTGACAATGTGCTGCAGACCTATGCCAATTAGTGGGCTTTGCTGTTGTGAATAATAAACTAGGCTAATAACAGCACAATTATGAATGTGTAATCACATTAAGGGGACAAGGAGACAAGGCTTCAACCTGGTAATGATGACATGCAATTAGAGCGCAACTGTTATCTCCAGGATCGTATCAATAATTCATCACTGCACGCATGTTGTGTTTCCCAAAGATGACATCCAGTGATGAATAACTAGATACATGTGTGTCTGTCTGTTCTTCCAATGCTGACAGCTGATGCCACATAATTGGACAAAACTTTTTCACAGTTTTGAGATGGACTGAAAGAGTTGAAAAATAAATAAAAAAAAAACAACAAAACACACAGGCCAAATAGTCTGAATTTAATTAGGTGAATAACATTTTCTAGACAGTAAATAATGCACACAACACATCACCTATCCATATGACAGTTATGGAGTCAAAGAAAAGCAGAATCGGGGATGGGATATTTTTGTTTCTTCATAAAATGATATCCGAATAAACAAAACAAAACATCAAAGTCACATTAAAATTAAATAGCTCCTCATTAGAACAGAAAACATGTATTATCATTAAGTTCCAAAGTGTCAAAGTTTAGGCAGTTGAGAAAAACAGGAGAAGACACATGGAATAGTCACACATAACACAGTGACCAGCTGTGACCACACACACACACACACATTTTTTACTTCCTAGGCCTCACTGTGTCAGTTCATCCTCTATATCCAATCCAACATTGAATGAGTCAAGTTCTGTTGTTTGAGTGGTAAAATTATTCAGTGCAAAGGCCAAAGTTAGAAAAACCAATCAATGAGCCATACCTTTACTCCCACAAACAAATAGACATTGCCAGTACAGCTTGCACAGGGAAATGAAAACAAGTTTCCTGAAGTTTAATTAAAGAACGGGAGCACTGTCATCAAGAGTCAACTGCCGGTCCCGACATCTGGGCTCTGTTGAAAGCGCTGCAGCTTGCATGCTGCTTCGAGCGTCTGCAGATTTTCTCAGCGGCCTGCCTCAATGGTGAAAGGGAGGCATGGCAAATGAAAGAAAGTAGCACTCTCAGGTCCTTAGCATTTCACGGAAAAACAAAAAGACAGGAAGGAGCGAAGACATGAGGAGTGTGCAGTTTCAGACAGACTAACGGGGCCTGTAGACACCACAAGTGACTACAGAATGCATTGTACTTTTAAACTTTAATGAATGCAGCCCTTAAGTCATGATGTAATGAGATCAAGAGAAGAAAAATAACAGAGAAATCCCAAAGAGGGAGCGAGGGCGACAGTGAGGGGGAGAACAAGAAAGAAAAGAAATGCTGTGTCATTACTGCTGACTCAGCACCCATTGAGTAAACACACCAGGATCATACCGTGCTAACGCTGTCCAGTATGTGCACAAATCCAGCTACAACTCACTGTTAAATTACTATTGATCTGCCAGTATGAATGCCTGCGCGCAGCTCACAACAAAGGGATTTGTTTTCCAAAGTTCAAAAGACAAATGTTGGAGAGGAGATCAAATTCTGGGGTGGACAAATAGGAAATTGCTCAGACTTCCATCTACCTTATGTGACTGTTTATAATTACAAGAGTAAAATGAGGATATTCAATTAAGAAAACATTATGTCTTCCATCATCAGTTCTGTTTTCCCACTCCCTGGAGACGTCAATGAAGAAAAATACATCCGAGAATGATCGTCGCTACAAATCCTTCCTCACTGTGGCTCAAACGGAGAGTAAAGGAAGCATTTCCAGCATTTTACGATGGCCAATCCTGGGTTGGTGGCTGTTTTTTGGTAAAGATCCTCTGGCATGCAGTTAGTGATGGCACAAATAAAAGAACAACTGTTACATGCAGAGGCAGTTACCGAGGCTGAGGGAATGAAGAACAGGGCGCCATCTGCACAAGCCCACACTTGAAGTAAAGAAAAACATTATTCGCTCAGAGGGAGGCACAAAGCAAGCTGTTCTTGAGTGTAAGGAAGAGTCAACATCAGCACTGAGGTGGTGACAGAGTAATGCAGATATTTTCCTCTTATTCTGACTGAACTGTCATTTATTAGCTGCAATGCACAATGACTAATATCATTATTTTGGACAAGTGCCTGGATGGATGTTAGTCAGATGCATCGCTCATGCTAATGCACAACACGTCTAGCGTAGTGACAAACTTACTCAGCGGCAGATACCATCAGTTCATGTGATGTTATTACTGTTAAAGTATCTGAGATGAGGGAACATGTGTGCAGAAATCATGTCACGAAACAGATATCACGACATCATGTTTAATATATTTCTGCAGAGCAGACTGTATTGTGTCTCAGTGGACATGCTCACTCTTAGACACCTTCTTAAAGTCGGTCTTTGTATTCGGCTCGCCATTGTCAGTAGTTCATTTCATGTCAGCTTGTTGGAGATTAAGGGAGCTGCTGTCATTCCAGTCAGAGTACTGGTGGCACAGTTTCAAAGGGATCACTGGAAAATGCAGTGCGAGAACAAACAAGCAATGACTTCCAAAGACTACAAAAGGTGCCCCTAAAATCAATAAAAAGATAAACAGGAATGTAGGAGATTAGAATTTAAAAACATACTGAGGTGAAGAAGCAGGCATTTTAATTATTACTGTGCAGAGAGGGCTATTCACGGCAGCCATTAAAGGAGAAAATATACACTAGGTATCTCACCACTAAGTGCTCCTGCAAGAGCCATGTCGAAGTCCTTTACTGCTCAGGAAGATGTGTTACTGTTCGATAAATGAATTATTTGTTGGTCTGGATCCTTGCCAAAGACAACCTTGCTGTGGAACATGACTGTTAATTAGGTCTAGACGTGCTTAAGGGCTAACAAAACTACACAAGCACCACATCTCCAAAACCCAGCTGAGAATACACAGATAATGCAGCCTTATCTTAGCTTCCTTGAGTAACTTTACAGGTCTAGACCTCTGACTAACTTCCTTAAAAATGCTTTGCCCTTTAGCATTAAAGGCAGTTAATGCATGCCGCAGTTTAGCCATCTTTCATAAAATGCTAATATTCTGTTTTGCAGCCGGTGGGGAATTCATTTTTCTGTTTAATTTCACAGGTGCCCTTAACGCACCGATCAACAACAGGCGGCGGTCGTGAACAGTGCGGCACCATCTGTGTGCAGGGAATGCCAATGGCCCTGAAGTCTTCGCTCTTTGCCACCAAGCGCTAAGACTCCATTAAGAAGCCTGGGTCCATGCATCTTTGGCCATCATTTATTTGGCAAAGGCAATTAAAAAGCTCCCCCACCCAAAGACAGCATGTGTGGTAGAAGCCGCGTCTCCTCTCTTAATCACTGGTAGTAATTAGTTCCTGCAAGCGGTATCATTAGGTATCAGCGCTGGCGCAGTTGTCACAGCCGGCACACGTGTGGGATGACAAAAGGAGATGGGAGAAAAAGGGAATCATCACTTTAACAGAGAATCTGGGCGAGTCAGAATCCTGTCCAAAAACGTACAAGGTTGTCGCACGAGGGGCATAATCCATCAAAGTGATTTTTCTTCTCTCACTGTCTCCCACCCCCTCCTGTTACGCCCCCCTGTCTTCTTTGCAACGTAATCATTTTCCTCTCACGAGGTGTGACATTCATAAAAGATGCTGGTGCAGGTGCCACGTCTTGCCAAAGTTTGGGATGAGTTTTAGAGGTGTATCTACAGAGTGGGATTGCCAGAGGTGAGTTTAAATGCTCCTTGGTAGACTTACCCTTCTAACTGTCCTTCTTGATTTTTTTTTTGCCTTGCTCTTCTTCTTTCCATCCTTTTATCCTGTCTATATTGATAAGTTACCTGAAAGTCCTTTTAAAGGTGACATTCTCAAAACCTCCAAAGTTTTGGCTTTGCATAGAGTTGGTTGATCACAGCAACTGGATTGCTGAAGTTAGGAAAAACATTAACGGAACTAGGAATCTGAACTTGAAGCTGCAATGTGCTTGACAAAGGGTCCAAAATATTCAAAATATTCTTTAGAAAAACAACCCTGCAGTCAGTTTAAGTTGTGCCAATGTCTCTGACTTCCATAAAATCCCTGGGGACCATGGGCTGACTTCAATGACAACTATCAGGCTTTAAAGCTTAATGACATGATACATCCCTTTGAGCCAGTCTATTGTTGTTGTCGGACGCAAACCTTGCATCTCCACATTTCACTTTTTTCATTTTTTTTCCCCACAAATTAGTTCAATTGGTCACCCTCTATGTTTATCAGTGGGTTTTACCATCTCTCAACCAATGGAAGGTATTTAGAAGAGGTTGTGACTAAACCCCCTATCTACTTTGGATCCTCAAGCTGTTGGCAAAACCTTGTAACTCCACCCTTTCTTTGAGGAAAACACCTTAAGTAGGTTGAGCCCTTTATAAAAGCAAGTTTTTTAGTGCTGAAACAATTGATCAATCAGTTTGTATGCTTATAAATCAATGGAATTCAAAAAATGATTGTGTCTGTGCAATGCATGGGTTAAACTAATAAGTAAACACTAAAACACCTGTAAGGACTGTGATAGGAAGTTCTTTTACTGGTATTATTAAGCCTTTGTAATTACTTCACTAAACTTTAGAACAACACACAACAGTAGTAGGAAGTATTTAAGACAGTTTGTGTTTGTTTGCAAGGTTATAGAGAGTTTTCTTTACCCAAAAAGCCCACAAAAGAAAATGTGTGAAAAATTAAGATGTGGGAGCAGAGAGGAGAGCAGGTGAAGCACTGTAAGTCGGAGCGCAGTTTAGTGTTGTCTTTCTTGTGTAGTCATAGCTACTATTATGTATGTAATAGTCTGTTTTTATGGCACTTATTCTTTATAGCATGAGATTTTGACTTAATGTTTTGAAAGACAGGTAAATGTGAGCACACACTTAGCAATTATAATTGATGTAACCTCTGAGTAGATAAGGATGTCATGCGATACACGTATTTGATGCAGACATTAAAACAGACGAAATACGCATCTCCACCTTTGCTGATCCAAATCCCTCTATGTCCAGGTGAGCTTGACTGAAGTAAAATATTTTTAATGTAATGAGCCATGCAGGTATCTCATTTTCAGTATGAATTTTGATAATGGAGTGTTCCATTATTTTAAAAATACAGCATTTTTTTCTAATGCCTGAAAAACAGGGATTTTGGAGATGTAAGGTTTGAACCCCATAAAAGCACTATACAGGGTAGTGGGGAGCAAATAATGTCCTCAGTAAAATGCATTTTGTGTTTGTGCTACAGTTTCTTAGATTGGAAGTTTCTTTCTCAGTGGAGTTCTACTACAGTTTCTGGTGGCAAGAACGCAGCTGTTCAGTCCCTTAAACTCTTTTGGTTTTTTAGCAAAATATCCTTTATTCAAAGTTTCGAGAGAGTCCCAGTGGAAAGGTTGTTTACTTATACTAACAAGCTGTCTGAATATACAAACCTTATTATCACACAAACCGTGTGACTCAGTCTGGCCGCCGCTCTTTTCCCCCCTCTGCAGATTTCTATTTCAATAATGACGCTGCATATTCTCATTCTGTTGATGTGCGAGTGTGGCGCGCGTCACAGCACTTTGTCAAATATGTGCACTGAGTTAAAACACACGCATGCTCAAAAGGAGGTACGGGAAGGAGGCGGAAAACAAACATCATCTGACAAGTTTGTGGCACATTTGGTTCAGACAGTGTGATTCCCTCTGGATCTAAGAGAGTGGTAGCGAGGAGATGGAGGTGTGGGAGAGGAGGGCAGACAGAGAGACAGAGAGAACTCCGCCAGAGCCATTGTTCTTCCATGTGGAAAGGTGACATAAGAAAAGTGTGAAAAGGCTCACCAGAGGGAAAGGGTTATTGAAGAGAGGGATGGGGAGGGAGGAGAGATGGATGGAAAGAGAAAAGGTTTCAAGAGAGGCTGTAAGAGCGTGAGGATGTAAAGATTTTTGATGGTTGTAAGCCAGCTGGAACAGTTGTTTTTCTGGTGAAAAAAACACAAGTGTACTTGAAGGACAGGTTCAGGCTACATCCACAATAATAACCTTTCATTTCTTATAAATGGCGTTTGAAAATGAAAACGATCTCCGTCAGGTGGACACTTCACCACCCCATGAGAAATAGTCTCCCTGCAGACTATCACGTCTGAAAACACACATCGCATGACCATTACATGCAGTGGGCATGCAGATACAAAGTGTTTGCTGTTTGTCTCTTGTGCATATAGGAAGAATTTAATTACACAATTGCGGCTAGCATATACTGCTGCTGGTCAGGGCTCATAGATACATACAGGCTGCTGTTATTTGAATTCTTCTGGAAAGGGTCATGTGATAGGGGCATGATGAATCAGAGAAGGTCATGTCGTGACTGATAAGACCCAGTCAGGAGGCAGATGTGGGTGTTTGCATCATTGCCTCCAAAAGCCTTGATCCCTGCCCTTCCAGACAAGAATGCAACCCTTGAGTTTTCAAATTAAATTGTGGTCAGCAGTAGGTGTTTTTGGACCGCAGGAACCATTTCATAGTTCTGGGAACCTATATTTAACAACCTCCCGTTTTATTGCATCTGCCCAGCAGGAGTCGTGAACTATTATAGTTCTTAGAACTTCGTTTTGAGGAACTTTTTTAGCTCCAACTCCAGAGTAGGTACTTTTGAGGCACATGAGGAACTTTAGTGACATAAATGTAAGCTGATTGGTTAAACTCAAAAGCCAGACAACCGCCGTTTTTTAAAACCCGACAGCTGCATAGACAAGACGACACAAAATACGAACCAGAGCTTGTAAAAAGATTGTCTTTGTTTTGTTGTTGTATCCTCTTTGAGATTTAATGGCGTTTAGCAAGAGATTCATGGTACATTACCGCCACATACTGGACAAAAACACAGAGCGGTAATGCAGTAGCCTTTATTTGTTGTTGTTGTTGTAAGTCATGCAAAAGTTATGTTGTAAGTCGCAGAGAAGTGACGTTAGTATACCAACGACCAATTTATGTACCTAACATAGGGGGGATCCTCTTGGTGGTCAGAAAGCCAATAGGAAAAAGCTCTTACAGGTGTTTAGTTCCCCAGAAACTCCCCAGTGTACAGTTCCCTTTTGGAAAGCTCCTGGAACAGTTTGGTCCAAAAATGCTTAGTGTTTCCAAAAGGCCCGTCTCAGTGGTTCCTCAGCATGGAATGGTACGAGTATGGATATATCCTCAGCATTCCAAGGCTCTCTGTTCTACTAACCCTAACCCTTCCCTTCCAAACATGACCACTGTGGAACAAAATAGTAGCAAAATCCTGTTTACACGTCTTTGCATTGACCTCATATGCAACCACCACTTATTTTTTTGTTTCAAGTTTATTTTGAAACACTTATATTGCCAAAACTTCTTAGGATGGTCACTAAAGGGCCAGTATGAAGAGAAGGGATGATTACATACATACAATTTAATATCATATAGTATGTGTATGAAGACTTTAAACATAACAACATAATTTAAAAAACACACAGTAAGATAAACATTTTTTCCAGGATTGCTTCAAACACCATACATGTACTCAAATGCATTCTGTCTGTCTGTCTCTTTCTCCACACACACACACACACACACACACACACACACACACACACACACACACACACACACACACACACACACAGAATGTGTTTTGTCTGCTGGTCAGACTTGATGCTCCCAGCAGTGGCATATCAGGCCATAATGAAGGCTCGTTGCACGAAGTCTGGCAGTGTGGACAAACACTCTTTCTGTTTCCCCACTCACTCATATACACACACATTGAGTCACAAACAAAAACAAAGGAACGCTTAAGTGGGTGAGTGAGAGCAACACTCCCCCAGCGTCTCACACGCATAAACACTCACCCAGCAGAGGCGAAGCGAGAGCGGCGGAGCCCCCCTGCCAGGTTATATGGAGGGACAGAGTGTTCTGAGTTACTGCACGGTGCAGCCACTCTCCACGGCAGCACCATACAGAGTCCATAAAGCATGATGGATGGCCTATCATCATTTACCTCTTTGGTGACTTCTCAATGCTGTCACACCCCACCAAGCACATGCATGAGGGGTGAGACGCACCAAAACAGACAGGCAAGCAAAGGCAGAGCATAATGACGCAAACAAAAAGGCAATGCAGACAAAATGATGCTAAAGGGAGGATTAGAGAGAGTGGCAGAGGGAGGGAGGAAGAGAGGGTGAAGAAAGACAGCGAGATGAATGAGGGGGCATCTTTGATGTTTGCTAGAATTAATGCACACTCCGTCACATACCCAAACAGTTGCACACATACACACACACTCACTATCAAAAAAGAAATGAACCATCCCATGTCCCTTCTCCCCTTTGATGACAGCACCCCACACACGTGGAGGCTGTATTTAGAGCATGCAAAATCTACTGTCTCCTCCTCTCACCTCTTCTCTTCTGCTCTCCATGTCACAGAAGAGGCAGCAGGAGGAGGAAGAGGGGGAGACAGAAAGAGAGACAGAGACACAGAAAGAAGAAGACTGAACACCAGATGCATCGAGATGGTCCAGTGATAGTTTTCGCGTCAAAGCGAGTGAGATATCTAAAATGGGAGCAAGAAAAGAGAAAGAGAAGGGACATAGAGGGAGTGTGTTTGTATGTGTGTGTGTATGTGTGTGTGTGTGTGTGTGTGTCAGGGGGAGAGCGTCTGTGGCGAGAACAGTAAATAACTTTCATGAGAATGAGTGCAGCCAGGGAGCCAGAGGGGGCACCAGGCTCAGAGTCCGTGCTTCGGCGGAAAGTAAAGCACTCTGCATGTGACGAGGCTGAATTGAACCTTGAACCTGAGGCTTTCTTACACTTGTTATTTTAAAGAAACACTTCAGTGATTTTGTGTTGCTTTTATAAAAGGTTGGGGGACTCACAAGAGAGAAAAAGAGATTAAAAACACAAAATCAAAAAAATATGTGCAGAAGGGGCTGAAATATCCTGACTTTCAATCTATTGCATGAGTGACACAAATGGAAGCTACATTTCCTATCATTCAAATTGGGAGTATTTTTGTTCGACCCTCCATACCACTCAACCCTGGTTTGTGACACAGTCCCTCTGTTGTAGAACTGTAGTCTCCAAAATCAAGCTAACCCTGACGGCACCATGAGAGGTTATCTTCTCAGACATGACAAAGCTCCTCAAGAGCCTTAAGCTAATTTTTCTTTTTTAGTGATTCATATAGGTGTTGGCATCATTGATGGCTGTTACGACTGTAGAGTAGGGGTGTGACTAATGATTATTTCCTTTATCAATTTTCAAAGTGTAGAAAAATGTTTATCTCAATTTTCCAGTGCCCAGTGCGACATCTTTAAGTTGCTTCTTTTGTCCAAACTACAGCCCAAAATCATCATAAATGACACAGAAAAATGGCAAATCCTCACATTTAAGAGGCTAAACCAGCAAATCTTTTTACATTTTCTTTGGAAAAAATGACTGAAACGATTAATTTCTACCAAAATTGTTAGTGTTTAATTTTCTATCAATCGATTTATAGATTGAGTGATTATCTGTTGCAGCTGTACAATAAACTATAAGTTTGACAATGAAAAAAATCTGGGGTTGTAGAGTTGCCAATCAGTGAGCTCCTTAGACGCCTGTAGTCGACTCGTCGTCTCTGCTGCAGGCTATCAGCTCGAGACCACATTAGCTGTTAGTAGCATTAAAAACTGGAGTTGCTGACTGAACTGTCAGAAGTTGGGTTGCATTGTGGGTAATGTAGGCATGCTACATCGACTTTACATTTTGAAAAACAACAACAACAAAAAACTTTTCATCATTTCTGGGAGAGGAGGGGTGCAATGTTAAATTAGTGGAGTGCAATTTTAGGTTATCTGCGCCTAGCAAGCACTACAGCATTTGTATGTGAACAGAAAATGACATTCCTGTGATGGATATGTCAGTCATTACTGATAAGTTAAAGCAAATTAACCCTCCCTCTTCTACCAATCAGAAAGTGCCAAACATGGACAAACTGATGTTAATAAGTAAAACTAGTTTGAGTTTCCCTCAGAGGAACAATTAAACTACTTAGAAATGGCATCATTTAGCATAAAAGTGGTGTATGCACACTGTAGGACACTTTTAATTAAAAAGTGTTGAAGGCGTGTGTATAGCAGGTGCTCACAGTGACTAAGGTGTTAAATTGAAGCCGGTATTTTGATCTGTGGAGTGAAAGAATCCCCACAGTGGTGTTGTTCCACAGAGCATTGAAAGAAAATGTTTCCAACAGACTTCTCGCCTTCGTAAAACACACGCACACAGAGAGAGAGAGAGAGAGAGAGAGAGAGAGAGACTGAATCTCTGGACAGTGCCTATTGATCGCCACCCGGCACACATCACCACAACTTTCACAAATTGCTATTGAGAAGTGACCTGTAATGCAATTACTGGCCAATCCGGGGCCTTGGCTGCCATCAATTATTAAAAGCTGCCTGAGCCGTGGCCCGCTATCCGGCCTCAGCTGGTGTGTTGTGTCATTATCACATCTGCCGGCCACCAGCTCGCCAGCTGCTACAGCACGGTCTGGAACAAGATTTCCAAGCGCTGCTTCCCACTCTGTCGCACATACCAGATGATACGGCCAAACGAAGAAATTGAAATTGCTGTATTATGTATTCCAATGGCTACAGAAAGGCTGAGGTGGTGAAGGTCACAGAACAAAATAGGTTTTGAGTGTGAGAATGGTATTTACAGAATCTCTTTGTGAAAACTGTGAGGCTACTTTCTGCTTTATAAAAACTTTTGTAAGTAAAATTACCCCCGACAACATTAATATTTCAGCGCAGCTCATCATTTGGTCTTAGTTTTAAAATGCTCAAAGCGTCATATCTAAAGATATGCACACTGTGTCTACCCCTAACCTGAAACTTGTCATTGTCTTATAATTTCTCATATGTTTTCACTTTGCTACACTGTTAGCACTTTTGTAATCACTTATACATTCCTTAAATAGTTTCTGCCATCAGGGCTATGATGAAAGAAGACAGAGAAAACAGCAATGCAAGCATTGCATGATAATTGCCCTTTGCTTTGTACTGACACAATAATTTTTCTTTTAGTTGTTCTCATTATAAAAGCCCTTGTTCAAACTGGGCGTGGGACTTTTTTTCTCTGCAGTCATTGTGAAATAATTTATTTGTTATCTATCTTCGTGCCAAAATTGTTCTTTAAAATACAGCTACCAAACAAGCAGCATTGCATCTGGAAAGCAAGTTTTACACCAATTTTGAAATCATTTCCATTCTGAAAATCTATATAATACCTTAATGTTCACCGCTTCAGTTAAGTGTTTTAAAGACTTCTAATAAAACCCAAAGGCTTTCAGTCAACTATTGTCATTTAACTACACACCAGCAGTATGAATAAAAAGACTTTAAGACTAATGCAGAGGAACAAGCTTTTCTAAATAAATGTGGTGGACTTCATGCTGTACGGTGAAAGCTGCAATAGCCTTGTAAAAATTCAGTCCCTCAATAAGAATGTTCCCTGGTGCTTCAAAACATTTGCCCTCTCAAACACAGACAGCTGAGGGATGGGAGACGAGCAGAGTAGTCACACCACACTGATGCATGACAGAAAAGAAATGGTATGCAGTATGGCCCATTATATTCTACAGCGATCAATAAAACATCACTCTAATTGATACATTATATTGCAGGTGTGACTGATTTATTGCATTTTATTGTTTTCAGTTATCTGTTCTCTGTTCGTCAACATTTAATGCACACGGTAAATTAACTGAGCAGACTACAATAAAAACATCAGACAACACTGCACTTACTGTTTTGGAAAGACACACCATACTGTAGACTATATGTGTGTGTGTGTGAGTGTGTGTGCGTGGGTGGAGCTAAGAGCACAAAAAAACAAGGAAATATAGAAGTGGGACATATGACTATTCAGAAAAAATCCATGAACTGAGAGGATATTTCTGAGTCAAGTGGACTCAATACAGCAGCAGCAGCAGCAGGAAGAACCGAAACTATGACGGAATGACTGTCACAACCAGCTAATGAAGACACTTTAAAATATGAGCAGTATGCCAGGGCTGAAGCCAGGTGCACTCTGGATAGGATGCTATTAAAGCTTCTTTAGGAATAACCCCAGCTGCAGAGGCCCATGCTTCTGTCCTCTCTTCAGTGACATTCACAGCCATCATCAGGTTCATATCAATAAGAAAGTGAAGAGCTTATGGGGTTTATGACAACAATCCCAATCATGCAAGAACTGGACAGATCATTTCTCAGCACTTTATACAAAAATGTGTACATCGGGGAGAAATTTGTGTCAAACTTCCCCTCATTTTTTTTTTTTTTACCTAAAAGTGAACAATCAGTGCTTGTGTGTGTTACTTTTGTCATCACTTTCCATTCTGGTGAGTACATGGAAAAGTCCTAAAGTGCTGCTAGTGACAATAACACTTGTAAATGTTCAGTGGAGCAGGCTACATGAGGACGAAGACTCATCTGTGTGCTGTAAGGCTATACTTTGGTGGATCGATACAAACTCAGGGAAAGGACAAGTTGATTTCAGACTGTGACAGTAGCTTGAGCCAGCAATAGATTGAGATGCTGAAAAGAGTTATGGCGTCTCTGAAATTTCTAAAGTGGAGACACGCTTTTAGAGCAAATACAAAAACATTGGGGACACCCAATAATGGCACTTTCCAGAGGTGTTTTGAATCGCTAAGACAGTTCAATCGAATCCCTTAGAGAACCTATCACACTTTTTAGGGCTGCTGGCTGGCGACTTTTTCACTTAGCAACTATCTGAAGTATATGGGGAGATTATGTTATTTGAAATTATAACAAGCATAACTACATCAAAACTTGACTCGACACTTGTCCCGATGGAGAGTGCTAATAGGGCAGTTTGCTAAATTTTTATTACTGAACAGATACACCAGGGAGCCATGGCCAAAACTACAAGCTCTCCTCTTTAAAAGAAAAAAATAAGATCAAACACTTGGTTACTGCTCTGAGATTGCATGCACTTCAGCATGGCTTGGTTTTATAAAGGTGTGTCTTTTCACATACGGATCGTGAATCTATTGGCCCAGCGGGGAGCATGCAACACTCCTGAAATTAGTCAGATTATTGGAATAAAGTGAACTGCTGCCTCTAGACAGATAATTTTTCTCATTTGTACAATCTGCTTAAACTCCACTTGGCAATGGGAGGTTATAACATCAGGCCCGCAGCCCAATGATAATGGGAGCATTCAGACTTAATATGACAAAAGATGGTGTGTGGGCTTGTAATGATCTTTGTTACAATTATGGCACCATTCATGCTTCACTCCTTAAAGGTGTTTAACCAAAATGACACTATGTGGCCAAAAGTACATGGACACCATTTTACATTGCATTTGAGCATTTCTCTGTTGTTGGACTTTTTAAAAATGTTTGCTTTTTAAAAGTGGGTGTCTGTGTTTCAACTGGCTCGTTGCTGCTGTACAGTGTGTTGTAAGGGTTTCTGGATTCCCTTGAATGTAGTTTAGATTATAGTATGTGTTGTCATGAGTCAGTTTTTAAAAAAAATTACATGAAGGACCTAACTGCAGACAAGATGGCGGCCTCTGGGGCAGACATCTTAACCTCTGCCTCTGCAACTGACAGGAAGTTACGTGATCTCCAAAGCGGAAGTTCATCCTCTCCATGTTGTTATTTGCAAGAACATCTTCATCGTGCATGTGCACAGTCCACAAGTTTTTTTTTTGTAAATTCTTGTTTCAAAGGATAAATATGCAAACAGCTTGGCAGTTATCAACAAGAGCTCATCTGTCTTTAAATCATAACAAAATAATAAAGATTATCATTCGTACCATCACTAGTATTGTGGCTAGCGCTAGCCAGCTCTGGCACTAGCAACGGCCTGTGTTTTAATTTCAACTTGTGGTGGCTAGTTAGCTAGCCTCGAGCAAAGACACTAGCATAACATTGGCTGCTAACACTACTTCAGCTAACATAACTGGTAAATAAATTACTCATCAACAGTTTATGTCCAGTTTCCAACAAACAATGCCTTGCTGACTTAACTTGTTATGTTTTATTAAATATATAAAGTTGGGAATGGTAGAAAATTTATCAGTAACATTTAACATTAGCATGTGTATGGACATACAAACTTTCGCCTTGGAGATCAGGTAGCAGGCATAAAACAAAATGAAGAAGACAAAATTCTGCTATGGAGATCACATAACTGGCAAATAAATTACTCATCAACCGTTTATATCCAGTTTCCAACAAACAATGCCTTTGCTGCTAACTCAACTTGTTATGCTAACATAAATATAAAGTTGGAATAGTAGAAAATGGATCAGTAACATTAAATATTACGAGGAAGATGAACTTCTGCTACAGAGATCATGTGAAGTTCTGTAATTTGTGTTGGCAGATGTTAAAATGTCTGCCCCCATTGTCTGCAGATAGGTACTCTTGAAAATTACTGACATTGTTGGTTGCAGTTTCACTAATTCCAGCATTGGCGCAGTGTAAGCATAGGGGTCCAACAAGCACTTTGATTGGATCATAGTGACAGCTTAAGTCCATGTTGGCTTGGCACAATGTGGTGGAGGGCAAAAATCAATCAGTTCATCAATAAAACCAAAAGCATGGGCATTAATCTGCTGCTCCATTCAGCCTCCACTCTTGTAGACAGGCTTACTGAGAGATTTTGGAAACTCGTTGCAGGGATTGGCTCCCATTCAGCCACATGAGCATTAGCAAGGTCAGCAATAACGCCTGGCCCGCACCCGACATTATAACTCATCACAAATGTGATGGACAGGGATGAGGTCAGGGCTCTGTTCATGCTGCTTAAATTCTTCCACGTGTGTCATTTTGAAAGGAGAAAAGCCCTTTTACCCACTGTCTTAAAATAAGTCTAATATTGTCCGTGTTATCGCAAATATCATTGTATGCTGAAGCTTTAATTTAACTTACTAGGTAGCAAAACCATGTGGTTGGAGCCATGTAATGTATGTAAATGAATAAAACTTTGACATTGTCGGCTGTTAGAAGAAAAGCACAAGAAAACTAATGAACTATGATGAGTTAATCAACAAACAGTGGAATCGGTGTTTAGCTCTGAATTTATTACAAACACTGTTTTCAGGAGGTCTTTCTGCTTTTGAAGTGTGTGTTGGCGAGACTCATTTGAATTTTTACTGCAGGCTTATGACCTGCTGCATACTGCCTCTCTTAAAAGCTTTGCTCTGGTTTGGACACTGGTTACTGTTTATTCTTTTGTTACACTGACTACTGCCAGTGCCTGCTGCTCTTCCTTTTTTATTGTTACACTGAGATAAGTTGCTAATTAGGTCGGTGAGTTTACAGAAATCTGTTTTTGTGAAGCATATATCCCCACTGATGCCGTGTGCATTCTGTCAGTGACTGTGGGTTCATTAATTGGCGCGCGTTATGTGGCAAACGGTTTTCTTTTGGATAAGGGTGATTAGTATAGCTGATGAGGTGATGGCTTGGGGATGTTTTAGCTGCAGGGCCTGTGGCATTATTCATGTGGACGTGCAGCTATGGCGCCTGCACACTGCACCACAAATCTAAACCTACAAGACAGAGCGGACTTCTGTGCTTGTGCGTACTTAGTAGAAACAAATCATAACTGAGCACCATCAGCCGGTCCCACCTACTCCAAACACCCCTTCACCTGCCTCACCTGGGAAGCCTGGCATTTATCGACCAATGAGGGCGACTTATTGAGAAAAAGCTGCCATGAAACTGGGTCGCAGGAGCCAATCAATGCCATAGATTTCTTGCCCTGGCATTATCTCAACTCAGAGGAGGGGGGAGGGGGTGGGGTTGCGAGAAAAAAAAGAAACAGACACAAATCAGTCGTTATGGAGGCACCTCAACTATACCTCTCCTCCCACTCCCTCCATCCACCCACACTCCAACCTGCCATCGTCAACCCCTTCTTCTCTCCTCCCTCCTGCTATTCATTTGCTTTCCCGTCTTTTCTGTTGTTTGTTTGCCCCTGGGCTGAAAACTCTGTGTGTGTATATGTGCTCCATTATGTATGTGTGTGTTTGTGTGAGTGAGTTTGTGTGTGCGTGTGTGTGAAAGCGCTCTGAAATGACGCATTGATTCACAGTGTTCTATATTTTCTCATCTGGCTCACTATTACAGTGCGAGTCAATCGACGCTGTATTTCTCTCTCTCTCTCTCTCTCTCTCTCTCTCTCTGTCTCTCTCTCTTTCACTTTCTCCCTATTTCTGTGCCTCCCTCTCTCTCTTTCTGTGTATCACAGTATCATATTGGTGAATGGAAGTGTTTACGAGGGGTGTTGTATTGCCGTTACAAGAGACGTTTTTGGAGTATCAGCAGTATGTTTTGTACCTTTGCATGCTCTTGTGTATTTCTGTGTGTTATTCTCTCACTTGGAACACACTGTTAAGTATTCAGGAGTGCATGCCCTTTTTGTGCACTGTGTGGGGGCATATGGTAGTGCTGAGGCCTACAGTATACTGTATATCTGACAGCGCGTTTGAGTGGATGCCAGATCTGCTTTTTTATTTATATTTTTGTAGCGTGTGTGTGTATTTATACGTGTGAAGGAGGATTTGCTGGTGGGTATCTGCACCAGGGGGTTTGTACACACACTGCACTAGCCCGAGCTCAAGCAACTCCACCCTGTGACCCACACATAGACACACAACCACACACACGTGCGCGCATAGAAACACACCCTCCCACTCGTGAGGACTTTTGCCAAAATCAATAGAGGCTTTTTAATGCTTCTTGCTGTAGTACGAGTCTGTAACTGGAGCACCGAATCACAAATATGGCAGCCACAGCCTGGCGATTGAGACATGGCCCATTTTTGGTTTGTCTCACATCAGTAGCCCACCCCTACCCCCTCCAAAAAAACCTCTGCTTAATAGTTTAATACAGAAATTTGTTGTTCACAATTGTGTCTCACCATATTTTTAGGAAAGCCTCTTACAAAACCACTTCACCTGGGAAGATGAAGTGCTTTTGTCACTCGTGGTAGTTTTATGTCTTGTTGGGGACTGTTTACAGATTTACCATACCTATAAAAAGCTGCACTTTGTTGAAAACTGTGCCTGAATATTAGTGCTGTGTTTTGTCTAAATTCTTTTAAATTAAAACATGATGACACTCCTCTCCACAGATATTATACAAAAACTATAAATTCAAGATTCAATATACATTAAATTTTCATTTTACGATGCGTTGAAATGCCGGTGTAGTTCCCATATGATATTAATAGGACGTAAAATTATGTAAAACTATTAAAAATTCAAAAATTATGTTGATTAAAACTATTTTTAAGAGCAGAGGAAAGGTTGAGAAGTCTTAAAGCTTGAAGATGAAAGCTGTCCTTTGTTTGGTGGTATGGCAGCAGATACTTCTACATCTCTTGCCAGACAGCAGTGGGGTGAGGGGCTGTCGTTGGGCTAGGTGTTGTCTTTTAATATCCTTTGGGCTCTGTTCCGCACCTCACCTCACTGATAGCACTGATGCTTAATGGATGGGTACTGGTAATGTTGTGAGTGGTTTAAATAACTCGCTGCAGAGCTGTCTTGTCCTGTGCTGTGCATCTCATGCCAGTTTGTGACATTTCCAGTCACAACTATCCTGTAGTACACTATCCAAAAAATAATATGTTAAGAATATTGGCTCATAGTAACTGAAATATGCACTGTACAACTGTATAAATGTTGGAGGAAACAATAAAATATCATAAAAATAAAAGCTAATCTAATTGGCAGATACTCACTGTAGACTTGGACTGGGATCAGACATGTAAACATGACCGGAACATCGATACTGTGTCACTGTATTTTTTAGCTTTCCAGTGAAAATTTTAACAGTCACTCCAAGTAGAGTGGCTGGCTTCCTCCTGCCTGACCTGGCCTGTGCTTGGGAGGCCTCTTCTATGATCCATTCATGGTTCGAGGGAGCTTTCTCATCATTCAAAATTTCACCTAAATGCGGAAACACTGACTTCTGAGTCAGCTGAGTTGATTAAATTACTGTATGTTGGCTGAAACGTATTCTCCAACAGCATAATTCTGTGTACCTGTGGTTTGCAGCACAATAAGGGACGTGAAAACAATTTCTCATCTATCAAGAGTGGTTCAATGTCAGTGTCACTCTAACATCAGTGTTTTTGCTTGTCGCTTGTTTACCCAAAGTCTCTCCTGACACAGCACAGGCTCAGTTGCACACATACACACACATACACACAAGGCAGCCCTCAGTACTTTGTCTGAGCTACACTAACAGCCTACAGCCATGCTTACAGGGCATTTCCACTAGGAAGCCAAATCCCCTCTTCTCTCGGCTCACCTGGCAGTGAAGGAAAAAAGACGCCAGAAAACTTTTTAAATGTAAGGGTTGGGGAGCAACTTTGACGATAAAAAGCGCATCAGGACGCGAAGTGAAGGGGAAAGAGGCTTTGAGGGGAAAAAAAGGGATTTCATTTGCAGGGTTTGGTTGTGTTGGCCTGTGAGTGGGGGATTGATAGAGGATGGAAGCAGGAAAGGAAGAAGGTAGAGGAATAAAAAAGCAGAGGAGCGGAGGAAAGAGTCTAGTCGTGTGCCATAAAACGTCCCACTGCCTTTCCCAGGGCCAAGTCCTCGCTCTGTTTCTAATGAACTCATTTATTCTGTTTTGCTGGCTTTAGCTCCACCAGCAACAAAAGACAGTCTCCTGCTCGGCCTCTCTGAACACTCTGCTTCAGGGTTTGTTGAGCATCTAGGTCTGTCCTATGGCATTAGCTTTGTTCACTTAACGCTCATCATCAGTCAAATGCAAACCTGAGACTGTCCTCTGCTGGCAAAGGCATTGCTGACTAGCATTTCCTTTTAAAATAATGTTGATTGTAAGTGACTGATTACATTTATTTTCAGTTAATGTATTACTGTGTTATTGTGTATTACTAAATATTCTCTTTCCTTTCAAGATATTAAGACAGGATCCTTGAAAAAAAGGTTGTTTTTGTGTCCATCTCTTCTGTGCCGTGTCAAACAATAGCAACAAAGGCAAAAACATCAATAGGCAGCACATTCTGTGTGAACACAAAATCTCATTCTGGTTTTGGCCAAATATTTAATCTCTCTTCTCTCTTTCACTCTCACTCTCTCTTTCTCTGTGTGTCTCTCTGTCTCTCCCTCCCTTTTTCTTTCTGAATAATATGCCACTGGGAAGTGAAAAAAAAAACAAAAAAAAAAAAACTGAGAGCACGGATCCCCACTCCTCCGCTCTTCTCGGCTGCACGTCTGTGATGTCATAATCACTCACATCAAAGGCTGTGCGCTCAACACGGCGACTGTCAGCTTCCCTGGAGGCGTCATTAAAAACGAACAGAGCAAACTGAGCCAGGCCTGACAGAGACGCATCAAAACTTCCTAACACGCACATACGCACACATGCGCCGGCGGGTGCGCGCGTGCACACATGCCACCATGGGTGCATCTGTATTCAGGTGTATGCATGCTTGAGTGCATGCTAAAAAAATGTATTAGAGACACACACACGCACACGCTCACACAAAAATACATAATCATAAAATCATGTATGCACTAAAGAAAATGCTCACCATGCATATAATCCCTCATACAGTCACACACACAAACACACATGTTAACAATTGAATATCTACCTCTAGTTCTATGATGTCAAAAAATCTCCCATTCTAGCATGTAGGAATAGAAACTGAGCATTTAAACGGGGCACGCGTTGCTTCCGGCAGCATTGTACATGTGAGTGGTAACATCCACAGCATGTGAACATCTGTCGTGAAGACGTGCTGTCATGATGTATGCATTCATGATGCACACTCACGTTGTTGCCGGTCCAAGGCGTAATGCAGAGCGTGCACATAAATGTACAAAAAGCCAACATCCACCCGCTCATCTGCTTTTACACACACTTGCCCACACACACGGACACACACTCAAACACGCACAGAGCCACACACTCATTTACACAAACTGGAGGAAGGACTATAAATAGTATGCCTATGATGCGATGCTGTGTGTGGTTTCTCCCTATGGGTTTGTGTGTGTGACTGTCAAAGTGAAGAGAGAGGGAGGCAGTGAAAAGGATGGGGGGAGCGGCAGAGGAATAGGACGGATATTTCAGGGAAAGAAGGGCTGTGCTCATGTCTGGTGTACAGCCTGTGATAAACAGTACATGACAAGCATGGCAAAGACAGTCAGTCCCCTTTGATTTGAAATGAATATAAGGCATTATATGTTAAAAATGAGCATCTGTGTTTGTGTGAGTGTGTGCCGGAGTGAATCCAGGACGAGTTTATGTAAGGTTTTGCTTCTGGGTTGACATGGTGTTCCTCGTGTACAACTTACCCCTGGCAGGGTCTTCTGCTCGTGCAATGCATTCTGGGCTTTCAGGGCCGACTCTCTGGCACAGTAGGTGAGGAAGGCACAGCCTAGAATACAGCAGGAGAGAAAAGAGAGAGAGATAATTATGTCATGTGAACAGGGGATGGGGGGGGGGCTGCACCAATCACCAGCGAATAGCCAAAAACAACACGTACACACACACACGTACACACATGTACACATGTACACACACACACACACACACACACACACACACGCACGCACACAGAGTGAGCCTGCAGCCATAGCTCTGAAACTCTGTCTACATGGCTGCACTGGGATTTCGCTTGTGTTTGTGTGTGTGCCCGAGCGTGTTTGTGCACAGTGAACAGTATTCCGGCGACTGAACAAACGGAACATTCCTGTGTACACAAACATAATCCATGCGCTTGCAAAAAAAAAAAAAAAAAAGAAAAAGAAAAAAAAAGACATGAAAGTTAGACGAAAAATTGCAGCTCTGGAAATGCGACAGTTTGTGCATTCTGTTGCGTGAGAGCCATTCTGCCCGCAAAACACATCAAATCTGACTAAGCTTTCTCCCTGGCAGTCTGAAATAGCAGTTATCCATTCGTCCATCGCACTCTTCTGGCTGCTGTGACAGGGATAGACATTTCCCTGACAGCTTCTCTCTCTCTCTCACACACCCCCACCCCTCCCCTCTCCTCCCTCCACCCTTCATTTCTCAGTCTCTATGCTCCATATGTTCCAAGACTACCCACAATCCTCGGTTTTGTTAGCACCTGGGCTGACATGTGGGGGTGGAAGAAAGATGGAGACGCAGGAGGCAAGGAAGAAGAGGAAGCCGTGGGGAACATGTAAGCTGTTCCCTCGCCACCCCCTGTTGACAGTGAGGCGCACGCTACTGTCAGAGAGCTGACAAACTGTCAATCTGCAGATCAAGGCTAATGATTCATGTGCTTGACAGTTTAATAAAACACTTACAAAGACAATTGCACAATGGCACAATTCCATTTGAGGCAAATAGTCTTCATACTGTATGTGCAGGTGTTTTGCTTGTTTGTTCGGGTGCCGACTCTAAATACTCAATACTATTAATACTAAACTGAAATCCATTAATTTCAGTAACAGAAAAAAAAAATCATACACTAGGGAGGGTTAGTTTCTGGATTTTCACAATAATAATATTAACAAACATTTGAAAAAACTTCAGTAACACCTAAAGCATCCATCTATAATGCATAATGAACGTACTTACAAAGCATTAAAATGTGCCTGCAGTGCTGCATAGTCATAGACATAAGCAAAGTTAGGGTTAAGCCTAACCATAACCACATATAATGCATTATGAGTGTGTTCACAATGCGTTGTAATTGTTCTATATGTTTATATGTGTTATAATGCATCACAGAGACAGACTTCATAGAAAGTGTTACCAAAAGTTCTCTTAGTGAACAATGAGGTAGACATGAACATTATAGCAGCAAGAAAAAATCCCAATGCACTGTTTTTTGGTTTAATTTTTTTTTAAACATTTCTGATAACAAAAGTCTCCATGCACACACTTACAAACTATTCCCTGCTGCCATGCAACTAACACAAGCACAAAGAAACAAGGAATGTTGTTCTGAGAACATCAAGGGCTCAGCGCATGATTATTATAGACCCCTCCCCCTTAAAAAACACAAACACATTGCAGTTAAAAGAGAGCACCCTAGTCTTAGAGCACTCCCTTATTGTGCCTGCGCTTTGTTCTTTTAGCATGCTGGGGCTATTTATTGTGGAGGGCAGCATCATGTACTGTATGTAGAAGCAGCATGCATGCCATCCTCTCGGCTCCGTGTCTTTAACCCTGGGTCGTCCTGATGGCGGGACACAGGGGAGCCCCGCCTGTTGGTGTTTTTAATTAACGGGCCTCTCTCTCATTAGGTGAAGTGGGAGCTGGTCGCTGACAGCTTGGCTACCTCCTCATCCTCTCCGGGCCTGTTGTGTTAACGCTACATGCTGACGCTGTCCCACACGAGCCTCTGATTCACACACCTGACACTCGCATGTTTGGAGCGCGGACACCCAGCACATCCAGTGCATTCAGTAATGGAAGGAGTATCCAGATCCAGCTATAACATACAACGATGCAAAGCCTGGTCCAAAGATAGCACATTATCTGTCAGTGTTATATTACAATATATTTTGTATTTTTTGCATTTGTATTTTTTGTTTTTCGCTGATTCATAAGCAGTATTCTAATATTACAAGCAGTTGAAATGAAAATTGTCTGAAGTTGTTTATTTGCTGTTAGGCAGCTGAACATGCTGGTTCCCGGCCTTTTCTGTCTGATGTGCTCGGACAGCCTTATTAGATGGGCCACAAATCCCTTTATTTAATCCTGTTACTTAAAAAATAACATTTATAGATTGTGACTTTGCAAGAACAAATGCATTATAAATACAGTTATTACAATAAATGTCCTATGTCACCCTGATCACATTTTCTACTAAGTTACAAGAAACCCTCCCTGATTCGCATGTTCACCAAGATGCAAAATGAACAGATCACTAGAAGAAGAAGAATTCAGTGCAGCAGAGGGGAAATTGGTTCTCTGCATTTAAACGTTTACTGACAGAGTTTGTTTTTCTTCAGTATTTACTGTTGCCATACAAAATCCGATTTGTAGTAACTTGAGCTAAAAATATCTTTGGTTATGTTTAGGCACTCACAGCAATTGTTTGAGAATAGAGAAAGTTTAAAAGGTTTGTTTAAAACAGACTCTGTACACCCACCGTCCACCCCGACCGTCTCACTTTGACTTATGTGCAATATGAAAACGTAGCACTTCCTACGCCTAAAAAACCATTGCCAGGGCACAAAAACCAGACAACTATCACATTTCTTTGCAGAAAACAATTGGTGAAATAAAATAGTTGTTTATAAACAAATAAGATTTTTTCATACAACACAGTGGTCCTGGAATTGAAAATGTCTCTTCTCTCTCTTTTCTCATTTTTCAGAGGGTTTGTTCACATTTACATTCACTAAACTAATTATCAATTACTTTCACGTTTTTTTTTTGTTTTTTTTTTAACTTTTCTGCTCATTTTCATGCGTTCCAAGTTGCAGAACATGGAGATAAGCTGTAAAAGCCGGGGACCTCCTGGTGACCTGGGTGTTTAAAATGCTGACCGTATATTCCCAGCGTTCCCCATTTGAATCCATCCAGGGACTGCTGTTGCATGTCATCCCAAACTCTTTTTCTACTCACTTCCTGTCACCTTTATGGTACATAAATCTAGTAAAAGTTTTAAAAAATACACAAAACTAAAGAAACAGGCACAACTGACTCAAGTTGTTGGCAGACTTGTCCTGTGTACCTATTGTAGCTCATAACTTACTATAGTAACACTAAGTAAATGTATATAAATAACAATAAACACATAAAAATTTCTAATATTGGATAAATATATTTTTATTAAAGCATAACCCTTATTTTAGATGTACAGTCTTTACATGTGCTGAAGAAGCTGAAGAACTATGGAAAAGGTGGGAATCAGTGTTTCTATTTATAGCATGGCATCACAATTTATTTGATCGCTATATATTTTTTAAGAAAAATATTAATTTGCAATGTAACCAGTGACTAATGCTTTTAAAAAAATGAAGAAAAGGAAAGTATTTTTTCTGAAATGCAGTGAAACAGAAGTATAGAGTATTTTAAAACATCAGAAATACCCGAAAATTGTGCTTAAGAGCAGTACGTCTATCTAGTTACGTGCCAGCACTGAGTGTATTCACACACGTGTGGAAGGGGCAAGCAAGCATGGATGGATACTAACACAGTCACACACTCTTACATGCACATCCACACACACACACACACGAAAAGTGACAGTCAACAAACGTTCAATTTATCATCATTGTCACAAGTCAGATGCTGGCAGCGGCACTAGTATCTGACTAAGACCCATATTGGCCCAGGAGAGAGAGATAAGCTGTTTGTTTCTGCTGTCAATGCTGCCAATTTGGTTTCCCATCACTTCAAATTCAAATCAACAGCAGCACAGAGGGGATCTGAGAGAATGTGTGTGCGTGAGACGAGAGGAGACACAAGAGAGAGAGAGCGAGACAGAAAGAGAGAGATGGGGAAGAGTGAAAGAAGGGCACGGGAGCAAAAGGAAAGAGGGGGAGGAGAAGCAGAGAGGAAGAGCAGAACAGCAGAGGAAGCTTGGTAAGAGAGGGAGAGAGAACAGATAAGATCACCTAGCTTCTGTGAACACCATCCCCCTGTGTCCTACACTCGCTTCTTATCTCAACCGCTGCAGACACCCTAAAGGGACACACACCCACTGAGAGAGGAAGAAACAGGAAGAGAGAGAGAGAGAGAGAGAGACAGAGAGAGAGAGAGAGAGAGAGAGAGAGAGAGATAGGAAGAGCACACCTCTGAACTACA
>JAQLOL010000012.1:23332969-23347641 GCA_029783665.1 Naso thynnoides | reverse complement strand
CTATCTATCTATCTATCTATCTATCTATCTATCTATCTATCTATCTATCTATCTATCTATCTATCTATCTATCTGTGAAAATAGCTGAGGTCAGCAGCCTCTTTGATCTGTGATGATAGCTACAAATCTTCGGTGTTGTGCTTCTCCACAGGTCAGCACTACAGTGAGCCATGACTTCGCCATGTGGAACCATTAACTACACACTAACACACTGATAAATGCTGACTGGACAACTTTACTGTATGATACTGGACATCAACATGCTCCTGAACTGTTACAGTGACAAAGACTTTTGTCAAAAAAATGAAGTTTCTACCAATATGGTAATTTAAGTATTTTCATTATTATTGATCAGTAAATTCATCACACGCTTCAAACCTTTGTCTTTGTTACTGCTACGGACATATTCTATAACATTACACTCCCATATAACCGTGCATTTAATTTTGTATTTGTGTTTAGCAAACATTGGAGCTTGTGCTGAATCAATGCCAGCTTGTGTCATTCAGACTTTTAGAAGTGAAATGAGATGAACATGTAGGTCCACCCATCCCTTTACATTATCTCTGTATTCCTGTGTTTGTAAAGGTCAGTGGTTTGTAATGAGAGGAGCGCCGAGGTCAGACGAGCCAGAGGGCTCCACCCCCCTGACAGTTGCCACGACTCCAAACCTGCTGTTAGCATGCTAATACTTGCAGGAGCTCCATGAGCGCTCCCTCCTTTGGCTTCGTGCGGTCATCTCTCACTATGACTAACTGGCTCCCTGCTTGGCCATCAGCCGGCCCCCATCCGACAGTCCCCTCCAATAATAATGGACAACAGAGGCAGTGCTGCCTTGACAACGGCCCTCCTGACAAATTAGGCTCACTGTACTCCCTTCTCTGGCCCCGCCTCTTGTTTCCCTCTTGTTGCTTGGCAGTTCTGGGCTCTACCAGGACATGGGTGGCAAAGTGCGGCGTGGCGCTGGTGGTCGAGTGTTACTTCGGTAAAAGCGACCTCCACTTTGACACATGTTGCCTTTCTCCCTGACAAAACACTCCAAATCGATTGCAATGCGCTTTCATAGAAACGGGGCACAATGTGGGGCCTGAGCGTGCATTCTGAGCTGAGCTGAGTGGAGGATTCTGGGCCAGGGAGGAGAGGAGGAGCACATAAACACACACAGACACTCACTCAGTGATGCACACACACATTCATCCCAAACCAAATGCGAGAGGAGGAGAGAGAAGGATCCCACAGAGAGGATGATGCAACGAGAGTGAAATTTTTCGGCCCGAACACATGCTGCATTAACGCAGACCTGCAGGACGAAAAGACACACACACACACGCTTCTTTCTTTGTTCAAAGCCAAATTTGGTTTTATCCTTTCTTTTTCTCGCAGACGGCACTCGTCTAATGGCAACCTGTAACACCTAATTGCCTGTAATAAAACACAGCATGAGTCTTTCATGTTTTTGGCATCATGACTTCCTGGCCTCACCAAACACGATGAGCCCAATGATCTGTTCTGAACCAGCTCCCCTGACACGTTTGGTTAAAAGGGCTGACATATCAAAACCATAGGCATTCAGAGGGAACTATAATTCCCTTTATGACCTGCTCACATTAGAGCCCCCTTCTGTAGCATAAACCATCTGCAGTATGAATACATTTAAACAAGATTACCAGTGGTCATTACACTGCATCTCCACTTGTTTGATCTCAAACATATTTAACCGTGTATGATCTTATAATCATTTTCTCAACTATTGATATTAAATTACAAAATGGTGCAACAGCCAAGGTATTATCATTAATCACTACAGTTCTTCTTCTGAGAGCTGCACTAAAGATTCATTGACATTCTGTTTACATCGGTTGCCAGGTCAAAATGGACTATTTGGCCCAACTCTAAATGAAGTTTGAACCCCTGCTTTGACTTTGAGCAATTCTCTGGCTTCGTACCATGCGAACTCGTGGCAAGAGCTGTTGCTAATGCATTAAGTTGGGCTAAATATAAATATATTACTGGCATTAAATCATCAGCAAATGAAACAATAGCACTTAAAACAAACTTGGTGGTAGGTGCAATTGCTTGGGGAAAAAAATGAAAATGAAATAATGACAAAAATAACTTTAAACTTTATTAAAAAGGAGTCACAAAATGCTTTACTTAATTAAAACAGGATTAAAACAACAGGGTGGAGGCAAATACTATAATAAAAATTGATACTACTGAGGAAACATCAGACGTGTTGGCAAAAAGATGGTTTGCTAGAATTACTGTAATAAAAGGCTGTTTAAGAGATTTGTTTTGAGAAGTGATTTAAAAGATGTCACTGATTATGCAGACTGCCAGAGCTGAGGGGCTGTAAAAGCCGATGTGTTGTAGACAATAAAGGTTTGGCCTGGACACAACGCTGCCTGAAGATGTGACAACAGTAAACAATAGATAACACCTGCAATTATTAAATATCATCCCGTATCATCACAGCTCAATTGCCCTGGTGATTATTACATGGAATCAGGCTGATGAATAGTGCTAGCAATCATATCTACACCTTCTCCTCCTCAATAGATCCCCACCTCCCATGCTGCATTGCCAGAAAGAAGAGAAAGAGAAAAGGCTGGCTCTTTGTGCTAGCCATGCCTCTCAGCCCCGTTGTGCTTGGTAGCAGCAGCAGCAGCAGCAGCAGCGGCGGCAGCAGCAGTCGGTGACCATTATAAATGGCCTCTATTAGCATGGCTCGGTCGCAGAGGGGAGAGAAATAAAATCATTGGGAGAATGTAGGCCTGCACTTGTGTCCGTGCGCCCGCTCCCTGCCTCCACAGACCCCCGTCCCATGCTCCCTTTCTCCCCACTCCCTCCGCCCCTCCATTCCAAGGGGACAGAATCCTAAAGACTAGATTACGAGTGATACATGGAGTCATTATGGGAAGGGTTATGGCAATAGTATCACAGGCACGGCTGACAATGGCTGTAATAGGGGTTTCTTTCTTCAGATACAGCATTACCATAGCAAAGGTTGTTTCTTTAGGCTTGTTGATGTACAGCAGAACAGAAGTGCCTTTTATTACCTGCCGTAGCAGAAAAAAGCTCTGTATTATCTAGCTGAAAAAACATGCTTATTTCTTTACAAAAGTGCCATGTCTCTGTGGGTAAAGTTAAATAAATGTAAGAATATCCCCAAATGAGGCATAGCACCGTTCACAGTGACAGTTACCAAGTATGTGCCGTTTAAAAAAGCGAGGTAAGACAAGATGGTAAAGGGAATGGAAGATGATCATCTACAATCTCCAGTTCAAGCTGAGGCTTTGTACTAACAAAGCCATTATCCAACATGATGCACTGTCACTGAACAAGCAACATGTCAGTACAAGTACATAAAGTGAAGACAAAAAGGGGGAGAGAGGGAGAGGGAAGGATGAAGTGGATCAAGCACAGTTAATGAAGAGGAAAAAAAAGATGGAAGAGAAGAATAGAATAGGAGTTTTCTGGTGGGCAGCTCTATAGACTTCACTCCACTGGAGCATTTCACACCTTAAAGGGTCATCATGCCCTCGCTTTGACTTTTTCTATGGCAGGACTCTGTAAAATGCAAACTGCATGAAGGAGAAAAGGGGAAAGGAGGGAGGAGTGAACGGTCAGAACGTGTGGATACTATTTGTACAAAACAGCTTTGTGAAAATTGCACCTGTGTTAAAGGTTTCTCAGCTGCTATTGAGCAACAATGAGCCAAACCTTTAACTGAAAACCAGGAGGATCTGCAACAGTTTCAGTGCAAAAGACTACAAAAGAAATAACTGTCTTTTTTTAAACATAAAACTGCCATTGTCATTAACTTTTAGGACTGCTTAAAATGGCTTTTGTTTTACAAAAACACACAAAAAATGACTTATTTCTAAATATTTACACATGTGCCTGTTAGTGTCTTTACTCGTCTCACACTCTTGTTGTGATAGCTCTGTACCTGACTCATGTTATTTTGTGTGGTCCTCAGTTAAACCAGTGTGACGGCAGTGTACACACTCAGTCACCTTGCCTGTTATTTGTGGGACGTGCTGTCCTTTACAGATAATTTGGGAATCTTCTGAAATCCTCAGGATGGTGTTGGGACTGTGTGGAGTGGATGCGGCCTCTGAGCAGTTTGCAGTGAGCCAGTGAGCTGGTGAGAGCCAGGGAGTAGCTAGTGCCTCTAGCTAGTTAAAATATGAGCGCAGCGGGGGCTCGCTAATGAAAGCGGGGGCCCTGGCCGGGAAGCAGGGCCGTATATCGCGGTGAGGAGACAGTTCTTAGAATCAGCTGGCGAGCCATGCCTATAGTTCTGGGGCCATTGGTGATTAACTGTCCAACAGGGAGTCACTACTACATCTGGGCTATTAATAAAAGATAACCCCCCCCCCTCCTTCTCTCTCCCTCTCCTTTCCCCCCGCCTGCAGACAGTCTCCGCCCTCTGGAATTATTTGTATATCATAATCATTTCCTGACACATGGCGCATGTCACACATTGTTTACATGAGGCTGAGTGAGGCTTGAAAAAGGAAAGGGGGGCTCCCAAAAAGTGATAGCTCATTCTTGATGCACTTTGCTACCCTGAGAGAGGTCTTGCAGGTGCAGCAGATAAATTAGTGACCTCTCATTAGATGGTGATTTGCAGAGAATGACTCTTCCCTTGAGAAAGGAAAATAAAACAGAGAATCATTCATGTTGCATCATAAATACAAGGCCGGTTGTTAATATATAAAGGGCTGTGTAGCATTGTTACACCAAAAGTTTATGGTAATTCACTATCATATCAATCAAGAGACCCGCTATGTGTCACTCACGTTACATTTTAAAAAGTTAGAAAAATAGACCTCAAAGCTGCAAATGGTTGAAAAGTTGAAAAATCAGTACAAAACATATTTCTGTGAAATGTTCCATTTTTGTAGTTTAGATTTTTTTTTAAAAGGATGGATAACTTAGATCTCCAACACCTGAAAATCTTATTAAGCTTAAAAGCTATAAAAGTGCGAAATATTCAAAGGCCTACTCCTCATGTGTTGCACACGTGCGTACACACGTGCACGCGCGACCCCCCCCCCTTCCACATACACACACACACACACACACACACACACACACACACTGAGAGAGTTACGGGCAACAGAGTGTTCGGTGCTGCGGGCAATCAAACACAGCCTCCCCGCTATTGCAACGTGAAAACGTGAGGTTAATGGCCTGGATTTAGCGCTGTAGTGAATGAAAGCACGTTTACAACCGCCGGACTAGATGTGTGAATACTCCCGTGCACACAGCCCAAATAGGAACATTGCTCCTCCTAACATCACCCTACATAAATTCATGCCGTCGTGACTCCCGATTCGTGACACTCTCATGCTTGAATATATTTGCTCTGTAAGGTAGAAAACGATGCACTAAATTGGAGAAAGCGATGATAAGTCTAATAAAACAATAAATTTCCTCTTTTTTTCGGTGCCCCAAATCCCGACAACAACATGCACAAAGTCATTCAGGCGTCAGCCTAATAGAAAATTTTGCACAATTTGCCAAGGATCGTGCAGTTCTACCCATCAAATCCTGCATGACTTAGGATCCTCAGTCTCACCAGCGTGTGACAGATTTCACACCGACAGAAACAAGTAGAGCCATAGTTTTCTCAGCGAAAATGGGCATAACCCACCTTTGTGCATGCCCGTGAAGCGGTCCTTCAGCACAGTGAGCTCGTAGATCTTGCCGAACTCCTCAAAGAGGGGCCGGAGGTCCTTCTCGTCCAGGTTGCGGGGGATCTGACCGATGAAGAGTTTGATGGCATCGTGGTCCTTCATAGGGATGGTGGCCGGGCAGCCCACCGGGCTGTGGCTGTGGCTTAATCCGTTCACGAGCCCGTTCGTGCTGGCGGAGACCACACCGACACCGTGCACCGTGCCGTCCACCTGCCCGTTGGTTAAAGTTGCCATCTTCGGACCGGCCAGTGAGTTGGGATGGGTACAGCAGCAGCAGCAGATGGTGATGGTGGAGAATCGTATTACGTTGAGAAAAAGCTGGTTGAAGTCTTGGTCAAAATTTGGTTCCGAGACCAAGCCGTGCCAGAGCTGATTCCGCTCTCGTCCTATCAAAGCCAATATTTACACTGATGTGAAAACACATGTAGCATTTGGCGAAGACGCATATCAAAAGCGCGCAATGCCGTTGGTCCCGGTGGAGGCTTTGATTCCTTATATTTATGTCCTACCCAATAACTCGTTCATTGATTTCATAAAAGAGAGACAGAGAGAAAGAGAGAAGGGGGAGGGAGAGAAAGAGAGATGAGAGAGAGAGGGAGAGAGAGAGAGACCAAGAGCGTTCACTGTCTATTTACACCCACGTTCCCTCGTTCCAGCTTCTTGGCACCCTTTTATTTTTTTGCATTGAGGAGTCGGTATGGGTGTCTTCTCGGTTTAAACGGACAAGGCCGGCTCAATCTCTGCCGGAGCAGTGGGGAGGTTTGAATAAATGGGATCGCTACACACTCGGCATATGTCAAACGCAGAGTTTCCTGACCCCCCTTTTCTTGCGCAAAGACTAAGTGGTACATTCCACCGAGGGGAGAGGGTCTATAAATAGAGAAATATTGAGAATACGCTCCTTTGTGCTCCTACTCAGAGCAAATAACTGTACATTCACGAACTCAAGAAATTATTACTTCGTCACTGACATGCACACTCGTTTTATTAATTGCAGTAACCGCTCCTTTAACATAATTTACATTTTGCATTTTTTCGTAAAAAAAACCCCCCAAAACAACAAACATCCGCTGTACATGTGATTAAAAGAATGTGGCTGTCCTTGTTAGGAGGTTTGATTTTGTGCTTAAACCACATTTCATCTCTTATCGCCTCTCTCCTCTGCGAAGGCAGCAGCAGCGGCGGCGGCGGCGGCAGCATCTGGCTGCAGCCTGGCTTCGCTACCGGACGGTGGACAGCTCCGTGGTGCTGAAATGCGGTCCCGCAGGCGAGACTAAAAACACACTGATGGAGGGTTCCTCTGACTGTTCCGACTGCTTGCTATTGTTAAGAACAAACACGGGTTTTGCACCGGTGAGACGACGTATTATTAGCTTCCTCTGCCATTCCCATAGTCATGTGGATAGATTTCCAGAGAGGGGAAGTCTGTGAGCACCGCCGAGTGGCGTAGAGAGGGGGCACATCGAAGGAAAAAGACACACGAGTGGGAAAAATTGGCGAGATGTAAAGAAATCCACATTCAGCGGTGTAGGTAACTCTTGAAGTTTATTCCGGTGATGAGTATGCTTACAAAAAAAAGGCAACTCGAGCTTTAAATGCACAGAAACATCTGAAAAGCGCGTTCTCAGTAAATGATTGATTGATCATGTGGGAGGACATCCAATATTCATTCAGCTTCCTAGTACAATGAATTTTAAGCTAACTGCAGGCCTATAGGCATCAGCCAATCAGTTTTAAATCGAATCTATCAAAATGTATAAGTGAGTTAGGTGTTGATATTAAAAGACACTCACAGTAAAAGGTCTAAACACTTCTACATCAATTAGAAGTGTATGATAGAAGCTGGCTGACATTCTTACTTAAACAGGTAGGGGGGGAAAAAGACATTTAAGCTTTTTTATGTTCAGTGTATTAAACATTTTACTTTTTTCTGCATCCTGCACCAGGACAGAATAATTTTTATTATCCGACAGTGGACGCCACCACAGTTTTGATCCTAATCTTTGAGTTTACACAGCTTGGAACAGAGTGATCTGGAAAGGATGCAAATGGAGTCACAGCGGGTTTGAACATTGACATCAATGAATACAGTTTACACTGACAAAAAAAAACAGTTTTTATATGAGAGCAGATGGATAAACTTCAATACATACCTACCAGAGCACATCAACTCTCAGTAAAGAATTATTAGCAATGTTGGTTTATTCCTTTGGGAATTTGTTCCAGTTGTTTATTTCTATTCCCAAAGGACGACTACAATCCCTGAGGTCATGGCGATGTGTTAATGATAGGGAGTGCTGATATTCGGATTGAACTTCAGTCTGAGTCCTGCTCAGATGGCCAGCAATGTGGTCAATAAAGAATGAATCAGTGACAGTGAGGTATGATATCCTTTATAACATTTTGTCTTAAGATAGGTAGTCCGTTGGGATAATACTTCCCTCTTTTGTGCTTCAGCCTGTGCCACGATTTCCAAATGAATTATAATATATTAAATAAATACATATTTTCATTTACACTATATGAAATATGGGAACAGCACTTCACATAGGCATACATAAAATCATGTGTATAACTGTGAGTATATTGCTTTTACTGAAAATGGTTGCCTATATGAAGGCAGCAATACAGCTCCTATATATGCTAATATGTTCAATTCATATCAGACCAAAGGCTAAATGTTGTCGTAAAGGCCACAAGGCATTGAAACAATCTCCAGTGATAAGTGAAATGACCTGCTAGTGTAAACCAGTTATACACCAGTGTCTCTCATTAAACCACGCTGCCTAAAGACCTCATAGTATAGCAACGGCACCTAAAGCTCATAATGTTGACCTATTTGTTTTCTTTTTTTGGCTATGAGGCATACCCCCCTCCGCCTAGACATTAGCCAACCATTAAATAACAAAAGCGACACACTCTGTGTCTCTCTCACCTCTCTCTGCTCCTCCGCCAGCTAAATGGGCCGGTAATGTCATCCCGTTCTCACGGCATGACCGGGCCCCAGTGGGGCGGGGGGTGCTTGGCTTTCTTTGGCATGACACCGTGCACTGCTCTACAAGCTTTCCCTTGGGGCCACACTCCATTCACCACAGCAGCCTCGCCTGCGCTCACGCCTGACTTACCTCCAGCAATATTTTTTAATACAAGGGTGAAATGGGAGGGCACAAATCATTGTAATTATATTCAGTCGGTACTGCCGTGATGATTATGTAAGGTATGGTGCCACAATGGTTCCCTTACGGTCTCTCTCGTCACACAATCTACCTATGAGCACTATGAAATGTTTTCAGTGTCGCCCAGAGTGAAATGGCTTCAGTGACTGATCCCATCGGACTGATAATAATAATACGCAATTAACGAGCAAGACGTGTAACAGTGTGTCTTTTTCGCTCCCCAAATGGTACTTATTTGAATTCGTTTGGGTATACTCAAATAGGACTGTGTAGATCTTGCAAATCATTTGTGCCTATTGCACAGGCGTGCTGAGAGCAATTCAAAGCACCCGGTCTATCAAACAATTTAATGTTTTTTCTCTGTTACAGAGAAAAAAACTCTCTACTTTCCCCCCAAAATCAGTTTGATGCAATCAAATGATTTTATTTGTAAACATGGAAATAATGATCTAGTTTCATAAGCTCTTTTGCAAAATAAATCAAGGCTGGATTTTGTTCATATTTACAGCCCATTAATGACTAAACTGCAGTTGTGTCACAGAACCAACAAGTTTTTTTTTCCTTTTTAATTAAACACTGAAAGTTATGCTGCTGTCCGTAGCACTAAAACTATTGCAAGGCAATGCTACCACATGTTTGCCTCTGTCCGCGGTCCTGAAACTAATGCAGGGTAATGCTGCCATACAAATGCCACTGTCCATGGTTCTGAAGCTAATGCAGGAAGATTGCAAACAAATGTACACCTCTCTCCATGGTGGTGAAAATAATACAGTGCAATACTACCAAAAGTATGTCTCTCTCCATGGTGCTGAAATCAAGGCAGGGCAATACTGCCAAATATATGGCTCTGTCCATGGTGCTGAAACTAATGCAGTGAAACGCTATCAAATGCTTGCCTCTGTCCATGGTGCTGAATTTAATATAGGGCAATACTGACAAGTGTTGCTCTTTTATAAGACAAGAAGTCCACATAAATTCTCAATAACACTTACAAAAGCTTAAGGCCTGCAGAGGACTGCAAGGACAGGGTGTAGATGACCATATGTGCACTCTTTGTTTTTGTAAAAATATTTCTCTGAGCTCATCAAAAAGAGGTCACTTCATTCCTCTCCCTCCAAATGAACCTTTGCAATCACACAGCAGAAGAGGCCTATTTTGCCCTTGGAATATTGCTCTCTTACTCGTCATGGCTTCAATTTTCAGTTTCGGCACTGTAAATGATTGCAGCAAGGCAAATACATGAAAGGGGAAATGAAATTCTGGGTAGCCAAGTTACACAAATAGATTGATAATCTGCATGGGGCACCATAAAGAGCTCTGGCGTTTTCAGTATTACCTATTCTGCATAGTAATGTCTTTTCTCACCTCTCCTTCATATGGGACAAAGTTCTAAATCTCCTGTAGCCTTGGGACACCCAGGCTGTATATCACCTCTCAGTAATTTAGAGGGAAGAGTGCAAAGAAATGAGGAAATGGCAGGTGCATGACTAAATGCTCAGAAAGTTTAGAGGGACGAAGAGGGCAGGAAGGTCCCCTTTAACTTGATTAGCACCAATTTGTTGGGAGATTGGGAAGGATGTGCCAATAGAAAAAATTATTGCAGCAATTTAAAATGTGTGTATGCTGTCTTGTAAAAAGCAGCCAGCCTCCTTGGCATATACTGTGTTTGTTGACATGATGATTTTACTTATGTCACTTGTGGAATTAACATATGCAAAGATTCCCATGCAATATCTATATTAAAAAAATATTTGTTTATGAAAACATTAATGAGGGGGGATACATAAATATGCAGAAGCCTTTGCAAACATAAATGTTAACTGGGAAACAGAATATAATTTCCTGAGGAAAAATGTATTTTATTTTGTCATATTTGCGGAATAAACAGTCTTACGGTGGAATTTGGTTGACCTTGGAATGAGAAGCAGCATATTTTTCTCCCCTTGGGCAAAAACAAATAAAGGCACAAATACACTCAACAACACATTAAATCATTAAAATAATTCTTAAAACATCATGCCAGCAGAACTTCGCACTAAATATGTCTTACAGCCTTTGTTTAGTCAGTGCACACGATGTCATACACTGGTTAATTGTGTGCCTGATAAAATCAGCTTACATGACTCATAAAGTATTGCCACACACATGTAGCACGTAGATGAAATATTCAAGGTATCACACTCCTGTGACCGGAGGCAATAAAATAATTTTCAGCAGTTACAGAAACCAAGTTTAACCAAGTTTAAATGGTGCTGCAGTGCAAGATGTGAACAAGCATACATTCCCTATATCTCTGTAGAATAGGAAAACTGTTTTTAAACACCTATGCGAGCCAGAATTGCTAATATCTGCATATAACTAAGCACCAAACAATAATGACAAGATGCGATGGATTCCATTAAAACAAAGATGGCAGATTTGTGAATTGCAGAATCTCTTGAGAGTCTCGTTCCAAAGTGCAATGAGGTGTGTCTTTCTCTCAACCCTGCGGTTGTACCTGGGCTGCATTGGAAAGAAATTAGTGCTGTGACATTTGACATGAGTGGGCGTCTCTGCTTGTGCCGAGTGCCGGCTGCACATATCAGCCATGTTGACAGCTTCCCTCCTTGACTGACTTGCTGCCCTGAAAAAACAAGCCTCTTGACAAACACCAGCTTCTTGACAACATCACACATACACTCGCATTCACTGAGCACGTGTAAACACAGCTTTAGGCACACAGATGCAACCACACACATGCTTTTAACACGCAGAGACATGACAGAAAATTACCCTAATTCTGTTGCGGTTCCTTTGTAGCTGTAAAACCCTATTGTTGGGACTGATGTCGTGAGTCATCTAGTCAATCATTCATGACAGAAAATGTCTTCATTGTCTGGTTGCTGTCTGAATCATGCAGCACCAAAATCCTATTTCCACTACAACAGATCAATTCCACAGAGAGGTCACGAGGTGAGGTGAACCCTGACCCCTGGCTTTGTTGAGCACACTGATGATACTCCCAGGGCTTGGCCTGGTTGTCAGGGTGATGTGACACCTCCATTCCAGATAGGCAGCCATTTTGGGGCCAGAGTTTCTCACTCCCCTGTGTCATTAATTGCTCTGGGGAGGAAAGTGGGACTCACAGGGGAATGTGATAACACCTGGTTCTCTGGTATACCCCTGGGCAAAAAATGTCTAGAGTGAGGATGAGGTGTAGTGTTCGTGTCACTGCAAGTGTATGTCTGTGTGTGTCTCTGTGTGTGTGCATGTGCCCACTCATGTGTTGTATTGTATTTTTAGACTGTAATTCACAGGTGACGGTTGACAAGTGAACAAACCCACATGCAAAAGCAAATATGAGCCTGTCTTTGTTCATGTGACCTAAAAATTCTGTCTGCCTTGTTGGGCTGTAATTTTATTTTGCTGGCAAGAATGTCCTTACACTCACACACACACACACACATGTAGATGACTGAAATAATGCTCCTATGACAGGTTTACAGCGGTCCATATGTCCAAAAATGTCAGGAAACAGGACAATAATGGATCCATCACTGATTTTCTTGCCAACACTTTACCTAAGTACTTCTATTACTATGACATGGTCGTAATCAGGTGTAAGTGTTTCTTAATATATTGGTAAACACCTAAAGCTGCTTCTGTCAAAGTGGATGAATTACAATAAAATAACAATAAAATAATAATATAAAATATATCTTCAGAGGAGGTGTTAAAATTGCTAACAAATACCAAGGTTAAACAGTTAATCTGTATGATATAATTGAATCAAACCCCATTTTGATACTATACTCATTTTTGCAGCAAAAGTAACTCATTTTCTGTAATTATATTGCTATATATGGCTTTTCATCATCTTAGAAGCAGCTGTACTTTGTACACATGCAACATGAGCTTGTATGAATGCATAGTAACATACACCAGTTGCCACTCTGTTTTTCTTATGCTTTTTTCTTACAAAGTTGTTGGTTAAGCGCAGTTTGCTGCTCTCGGAATTTCTTCGACACATGATATTAAACTTCACTTGTAATTACATTTGTCTCCAGATCGCTAAGGAACCAAATATAACCTTGGTTAGTACATTTTTACCATTTCTTTTTATAATCGTGAACTGAAGCTGTTATGCTTTTATGAACCTCTTCAGAGGTAACTCACTTGAAAGAGTTTCTTAAGCATGCATGTTATTTAAAAAACAAAAAAAACAAAAAAAACCCCACACACCCTAAAACGAACCACTGAACATCAACTAACAGCAGGTTCTGGCAAGTTTACAGCCTCATGTATTACTTGATGGCGGCAAAACAAGGTCTTCTAATTGTTTTTCTCAAAGCCCTCTCCTCATAGAAGGCTGTGAGACTTTGCTTTGGCTGAAGTTCTTCACAATACCATCCCAGTGAGCAGTCTAATTATAGCTGCTAAGGGGAAGTGATAGCGAATATTGACGGTGCAGTTAAATCCCTGGCACAGAGAAGAGCCTATGATTGCAATATAATAATTTGGCATTCGGCTAGACAAAAGAGGCTGCACAGAAATATGTTTCAAGTCTTAGACGGGAAAAATGACAACAAAAGAACTAATGGCGTAATTGAGGTGAGTTCTTGCAGAGTTTGGTGCATGTGTGTGTGTTGTGTGCGTCTTGTGGGGGGTGAGCGGGGGCCTCTGTGGTTTGCCCCTGAGTGATGTGTAGCATCTTATCAGCTCCAGGAGGAAGTATGTGTTACATTTTTTGTCTGATAATGACAGATGAATGGAGACAACAGACAAAAGGATAGCAGAATGATGGAAGGGGTTGCTAGATAAACAGACAGGTAAAGCGATAGATAGATCAGTTTTTACTGTACTGCCTGGCAGTGAAGTTTGAATGTGTTTAGGAGTATGTCTTTCACGGTGCGTGTAGGCTCACAGCGTGTAGGCTCTGTGAATAGAACATTGAGCCTGGATGAACACATTGGAGGTGATTGTTTGAACTCGCAAACACGAACACACACACATCCACAGGCGCACTTTCACACTGCGCTGCACGCATGGTTGCTCTTTAAGTTCAATTAGCATGAAAAATGGTTTCTGATGAGATGGAAAGCGGTAAATAGAAGATGACTGAGAGAAAAGGAGGGCTCCTCATACTGCCTGTCTTCTCTCCTGCCAGGAAAGAGACAGACATTGTAAATACCAAAACACCAATCTACCCTTTCTGACCCCTAATTTGTGTCTAGCATGCCTCTCTGAACTTTAACATCTTGCTCACTGTGTTCATACTATTCTTTACTCAGCACGTGGACTCAGTGGGACAAATTAAACAGTATCTGTGTGGAGGACGCATACCAAGTGTAGAAATCCATCAGCCAACAAGTCTGAACAAGGCCGCAGCATCTGCCCCCAGCTTCTGGCAGACACAAACACGGAGGGGCTTCCTGGCAACAGCTTTGCTCAGGTAGGGAAAGGTCATTAATAATGAATACTAAATCAGCATCTGAAAAAGGTTACCATTTTCAAACGCTACACTCTCTTCCTTGTACCTCTCCCGTAGCATTTATTATAGCCTTTTCACTTTCTTTTCACTGTCACCTCTTTTGTCAGTGAAAATATAAGCTATGGCTGTGCTCCGGTTCTGTATGGGGCAGGTAGGGAGATGAGAGGAAAATGGTAGCATAGTGTGATTCATTCATACACGGATCAAGTGTGATGGCTCTGGGAGTGGTGCTGGGTTATTTGGTTTTCTAGGGCTCGATGTCATTCTATGAAGTTTTTTATAAAATGTAATGCAGTCCTAAAACCATGTTGAGATATA